>JASDQU010100859.1:149213-161624 GCA_032191745.1 Picea mariana
CAGAATGGAAAGGGGGGTCCGGAATTCGCCTGAATGTTGTTGATCAAGGCGAATTGATCCTAACCGTTCCCAAGTTGCTCGTTCGATTCTGGACACCCCGCCCCCACCTCTAAAGGCAGAATGGAAAGGGCGCTTCGGAATGAAACCTCAGCCATAGATCTAGGCGGGTGGACTCTAGCCATCCAGATCTTCTCACCGCTTACCCTAAGGCATATTCGCGCCCCGGCTTAAATTTGACGTCTATTCTCCACATCTGACGATCATTATAGACCCTGAGATCCCCTGAAGGAATCTCTTCCGTTCATCAGGACTTAGCCACATACTAATGTCTCGATATTATAGGTCGGGATTTATCAAGGAAAGAGCCCGACCTCTTGTNCCACCTCTAAAGGCAGAATGGAAAGGGCGCTTCGGAATGAAACCTCAGCCATAGATCTAGGCGGGTGGACTCTAGCCATCCAGATCTTCTCACCGCTTACCCTAAGGCATATTCGCGCCCCGGCTTAAATTTGACGTCTATTCTCCACATCTGACGGTCATTATAGACCCTGAGATCCCCTGAAGGAATCTCTTCCGTTCATCAGGACTTAGCCACATACTAATGTCTCGATATTATAGGTCGGGATTTATCAAGGAAAGAGCCCGACCTCTTGTCAACGAAACTTCCGAATCCTCGATTCTCGATTTCTCGAAACGGGTGATCTCTTGACACGTAGCCTCCTTAAATCGGACGGTCCAGATCTGTCCTGGGGTTTCCACCATGGAAAGTCTCGGTCTCTCGTCACCAAGACTCCCAAGTTCACGATTCTTGATTTCCCGAAATGGGAAATCTCATGACACATGGCCCCCTTAAATCGGATGGTCCAGGTTTGTCCCGGGGTTTCCACAATGGAAAGTCCCGATCTCTCATCACCAGGACTCTCGAGTTATCAATTTCCCGAAATGGGTAATCTATTGACACGTGGCCTCCTTAAATCAGATGGTCCAAATCTATCATGGGTTTTCCACAATGGAAAGTCCCAATCTCTCGTCATCAAGACTCCCGAGTTCGCGATTCCCGATTTCCTGAAATGGGTAATCTCACGACACGTGGCCCCCTTAAATCGGACGGTCCAGGTCTGTCCCAGGGTTTCCACCATGGAAAGTCCCGATCTCTCGTCATCAGGACTCCTGAGTTTTCGATTCCTGATTTCCTGAAATGGGAAATCTCACGACACGTGGCCTCCTTAAATCGGATGGTCTAGGTCTGTCTCGGGGTTTCCACCATGGAAAGTCCCGATCTCTCCTCATCAGGACTCCCAAGTTCGCGATTCTCAATTTCCCAAAATGGGTAATCTCACGACATGTGGCCCCCTTAAATCGGATGGTCCAGGTCTGTCCCGAGGTTTCCACCATGGAAAGTCCTGATCTCTCGTCATCAGGACTCCCAAGTTCACGATTCCCGATTTCTCGAAATGGGAAATCTCACGACACATGGCCTCCTTAAATCAAACGGTCCAGATCTATTTCAGGGCTTTCACCCCTATTCACTGGGGGTTTAACTCACGGGTAACTCCTGACAGATCCAATGGCTATCGGGTTTTCTAACCAAGATCTGACGGCTCAAATTGGTTCCTACCTGTGCATTCTTCCACGACTCCCTGGACGTGGAAAAATCGACGGTCCAAATACTCCCATGGACCTTGGGGATCTACGGTCCCGATTTCTTCGCTACCCACGAAGACACAGAAAAACAAAGGGGTAAGGCATTTAACACCCTACTTACTCCTACCAATCTAATGGTCATGCGTGACCATAGGTTTCCTAATGGAATCTCGTTCGTCGATCAATACCTATCAGGGATTTCTTAAGGCCTTGCGCCTTCACGTCCTCCTTCCAGGTTCTTGATGGGATTTTCAAGAAGGATATCTTTATGGGGAGGTTTGCCTAGTGTACTATCTAAGGCAGATAAGGGTATCACCCTCCCGAGAACCAGACGTGAAGTTTGAATTAGATCAGTACACATATAAATAACGATTCATGAGGACATAAGCCATATGTAGTCTTTCCATACAAATATACAACTACTAGTACTGATCAAAACACCATACAGACATTCTTATAATGAAATCATTCACAATTTCATAGCTTATGAGCATAATTATCAGAATACATATATTTCAAGATGCCAAAGGAAAAACACTTATCATAAAGTAACACCAGAGGTTGTGCAACTGCTGAGAGCGGTGCTCATTTCCACCCAACCGTAGGCTCATCGACTCCCAGTGGATTTACCAATAGCGACCCCCAAGCTGAGACCACCATGATATGAGACTGTGTCTCCATTTACCAGTGACCAGAAGCGAAGGTTACTCTCCTTCCTCTCTGCTATCATTCACTCTTCATATCACTAGAGTTCTCTTCCTCCCCTCGCGTCTGCCCCCAATCGCTTCTCCCCCACACCTTATCCTCTTGCGAGGTTGCATGTGGCGTGATTTCCCTCGTGCTGGTTAGGCCTGACGGCTCTACGGATGGGCGGTTCACCTCCCCATCCCTCATTAATTCTTGAGGAGCCATCTACCTACCAGTCTGCGAGACATTTAATTCGGGGTCAGCGAGCCGCTTTTGGTTCTCTGGGCCAGTGAAGTCCAAATACGGTATTAATTCTTGGTGGAAGTTAACGCCACCTTTCCAGGTGCCTTCCACCACCATCGTGGTCTCTTTTTCTGCACATCCCCTCTCAACAGTCCTGCAATATAAATTCATAATTTTATTTACATTCATCGACCTTTTCCACAAGGTCCATTCACATCACATATTCACATTTCTGAGTTTGCCACAGTTCTGGCCAGTCCAGTTATTTTTACAAACTGGGGGAAACAGGGTGTTACACCCTTGTGTTTGACGGAAAGACATCTATTCACACTTTGGGATTCGTGTAGTGTATTGGATTCCATTAGCCTTATTGGTGGTTTCCTCGCCTTTGTCAACAGTTTTCATCATTGGCTTCTATTCAGAGGATCTTTTTTGTGTACCACTTGCATTTGGCACATGCAAAAGATGCACAAGGTCATTGGTTCATGAACATGTTCTTCGTCTGATCTCCACCAAATCATGAAGCTCCTTCTTTTCTCCTCGTGCTGATTGATGAGAGATACCTTAATGCTCTCCTTTTAGCAGGTCTCTTTCCATTGACTTCAACTCATGTATTCTGGATACAAGACTTAGATTTTTATGAGTACCTTGAGGTTTGCAGTCATTAGTGGCAGGCTCTCTCACCATTGACAGATGGGAATACATCAATGTCTCCTGATCAATGGATATCTCAAATGTTCGACACCATCTCCTTCATTCATATTTGTAGAGATGTACTTGGTGCCTTGATACCTACTTTCATCATTGGTAGGTTGTCTCACGTTTGTTAATGGTATACCTCAATGATCGACAATCAAACGATGTCTCATCGTGTTCGACCTCAACTCATTTATTCACATGATGTAGACTTGCACCATTGGTGGATTGTATTGAAGACTCAAAGACATCACTTTGTAGACACAACTTTCTTGAGATGTTGCTTCCATTTCATCAGACCAGTACCTATTTGACTTTAGTGATCATGGGAGATTAGATTGTACTCCATGGTATACAGATATATTCAAATTCATTTTGAGTCTGGTTTCACTAGGCCTTGTTTGTGACTATGATATCTATTGGCATCTAACCACATTTATATTTGCCTACTCATGGCCATGAACACTTGTTGGTATATTTTCCACACGGATCTGCATTGTATTCTTGGCAGCCATGTATGCAAAGTCAGTACATAGTGTAATGAACAATTGAGTTCGACTAGTTGGTTCTCTACCACTCCACTTGTGGGTTATTTATAATGTATTTTGGCCATTGCAGATACTCCTCTGATATCACACATTAGGGGGCATCTGTTATAGCAAGATTTGCCTCACCATTTCTATCTTTCACAGAGGGCCTTTTTTCCATTTTCCTATGCAGAGTTATCAACCCCTTTTTTGATAAATCCGGAGCCAAAACATATATTTTTCCACATATATGCCCCCTAACTACTTTGCAAGATGCATATACGCTTGATGCTCCATTAAAACTCGCGTATATCACGATTTGTGCCAGAAAATACAAAAAGAGGTCGGGTTTACATGTCACGACAAAAGATCTATGATCTTTGGCCTTCCATATACTAGAAACGTTCCGAATCGGCCCTTCCGTTGCATTCTGGAGGCTATAAGAGCACAATTTTGAGCTATGGAAAAAGAGAGAGAAATCATTCAACTTTGAGAGCAAAGTTACTCTGGAGAAATTACTTCATATTGAGTCTACATCGCTTTCTCCCTCCAGTCTGAACAGAGTGTTTAGGACCCAAGATCTTCCCTTATTGTCAAGAGAATCTCTTTATCTCTTTGCTATGAGCTTGCCTTTGGTGGAGGATTGAAGTGGTGGAGACCTAGTTGGAAGGAACTTGGTTTCGAACCGTGCCGACATAGAAGTTTGTAATGTTGATACTTCTTTTGATCAATTATTAATAGAAATACTCCTTTCCCGTCCAATCAATATCTTATGAATATATGATTATTATCCATGGGCATGTTTGTAATGTTTATTAATGGATTGTGCTATTTGATGTGCTAACTCATTTTATATATTATCACTATATACTTGCATCGCTTGTTTGTTGTGAACTTCTCACAGGTGTAAAGCTTCGGGTCAAAGTACTCAATGGTGGTATGACATCAAATGATTGGATTGAGGTAGGCTTATTCCTCGTATTTCACATTAGTTTATATAGCACATGTTGGAATTGAGTTGATTTCTGCAGTCATACCTGTCTGTTGTGGTTTACCCTTGGCCATAAAGAGTTTTTCCCTTGTAACATGAGTTCAATCCTTCCTTTCCGAGTGACTTCGACATAAGAGTTGTCCCCCATCAGAATGGGAGGACCTTTCCATGATCCAAAGAAGAATATACTTCTTTTGATGCAGCCATATGATGCGATGCTCCTAAATCAATGATCTAAGCATCGGGAGAGGAGTTGATGGAAATCAAGGCATGGATAGAATTGCCTTTCTTCGGATTCAGATCTTCTAGATTCTTCTTCTTGGCACCCTTGGGGATACGATCTCCAAGATTGTTTTGCTGAAGTATTTGAGACATCATATATATATATTTTTGCATGCATGCGAATTCTGAATGGAATCCTTTTTGACAATAAGTGCATTTCTCCCCTTTTCTTCCCTTTTCCCCTTTGGATCCGGAGGCATCGGTGAAGGGTTTTGTGTACCCTTCCTTTTTTGGATGTGCATGAGCTTTCCGTTTATCTTTATCTTTAGATTTATGATATTTGTGGCTACCATCATGCATAGTGAGTGCATGTGCCCTTGGGCCTTTGATTGTGCCCATGTTGATGAGCTTATTTTTCTCTTATGTAAAGGATTCGATAAAGTCCTCAAGAGAAGGCATCTTCTAAGTGGCTCTAGAGGTGAATATGACAGTATGGACTGTAGATAGGAATATAGAGAATTCAGGACCAAGATTGGAGAGAATGGTGAGAACCATCTGTTTCTCCTCCTTCGATTTATCAACCCTGCAAGATTTGAGTTGTGATAGTAAATTCTTGAATTTTGTAAAGAAATCTTGGATATTTTCGAAGCTTTTTGGATCCAATGTGAGCAGCTCCACCTCCAGCATGTGTCCCCTCATCTCATCCTATTTTCCAAAGAGCCATGTTGGCACAAGGGAAGACCTAGGGTTCATCTCTAATGGCGCACCAACAAGCCCTAACTACTAGTCCTTTCGGCAACACCTGTGAAGCAGATGCAGTCTCACCCGAAGTAGCTATAGGGGGTTGCAGGACACAGATGTCTACAACCAGAGGAAATGTAAAGTGGATCCAATACAACAACAACACAACATCTAGATATCAGTTACCATCTTAGACCTACTTCACGCATTTATCTGTCAGATCTAACACAATAATGTAGCAACCATATATCAAAGGGCTAAAGAACAAAACATAAAACACACACAAAAACAAGATGTATGTGGTTCACCCTCTCCCTAGGGCTACGTCCACGGAACTGTGATTTATAATATATTAAGTGAAAGCATACAATCCTATCTGTGCTCTTAGCTAGAAGGATTCTCTCTTTCTCCCTTCCCTGCGCACCCAGCTGCAGGGTTGATCTTCGCACCCAACTGAAGATCTTACAATACATAATGCTCTCTCAGTATAATACTTCCCTCTTAGTAACAACAATCACTCATCATCACATCATTGAACCAATGATGAAAAGAATAACAACAACCCATCCTTGGTCATCTTAACCTTTATTTATACATTACAATAGCTCACTGATAGCCTTAGGCCAAAACCTAAGTGCCCAAACCCTAGATATAAAATCCCTAGGTGTCTAAAACCCTAGGTCAACTTGACCCACATTTTTAGGGCTCTGCCAGCCTGTCTTTCCTTATTTCCCGCGAGGTGCTCCAAGCATCTACAGGTGGATTTTTCCGCTTTCTGAGTTGTCCACGTTCCATCTTCCTTTTTGATATGTTGTCATTGATCTCCTCTTCCAATTAATTTCTTTCTCTTACTTCACTCCGTCCTTTTTGCTCTTCTGCTCACTTCGACTCAGTATTAGTCACTGGTCTTCCACACAGTTCACATTTCATCTTTTCTTCCTTAATATTCGCTTTCTTCCATAACCAAGGGCCAACATGCCCCCAACACTCACCTGTGACTTGTCCCAAGGCACTTCATATCTGATCCTTCTGTTTTGCTTCAACTTCAGGCTGCACGGAGAAACCTGTGATTTCTTCTCTCTCCTCCCCCATTGTGTGCAGGCTATCTTTTTTGTGTCTGGTACCTAGTTTCAACTGCACCTGGTAACTAGACCCTTTCTTCTTCTATTTTTACTGTGATCTTCGAGGCAATGGGTTGTCATAGTACAATTTCAACCGACTTCCATTCACCAATCCTTCCTTCCATTCTCTATTCAAAGTATTCAACTTCGCAACTCCTCCTTCTGTCACATAGACAACCTCATATGGTCCCAGCTAATGGGTTGTGAACTTCGCTGGATGCTTCATGAAGTTTCTGTCATATACCAGTACCAGATCTCCTTGCTTAAATGATTTCTTCTTGATATGCCTGTCATGGTAGGCGTTTTCTCTTTCCTTCTGCACCTACTAATGTAATCCTGCAATGAATCGGTCTTCCTCTAGCTCGACCAACTGCGTGAGCCTCTCTTGAATAGCGTCAATGTCATCCATACTTGTAAAGGCTGCGATTCTTAAGCTAGGGACAAAATATTCCATCAAGACAACTGCTTCTAGACCATAAGCCAACTTAAAGGGGGTTTGCATTGTTAGCTTCTTGCAAGTGCTTCTATAGGCCTATAGTACTGTTGGTACTCTTAAATCCTAGTCATCCCTATTCACACTACAAATATTCGTCAACGTTGTTTCGAAGATCTTATTGAACACTTCAACTGTCCCATTCGCTTGTGGATGGTAGGGTGTGCTCTTCTAATGATGAACTACAAATTCCTCAGTCAAGGCTTCAATGGTTTTATTAATAAAGTGTGTACCTTGATCAGTCATAAGGATCTTCGAGCATCCAAACCTGGTTATGTTGTCATCATATATGAAGTGCGCAGCTGTAGTTGCACTACAGTTCTTAACTGCTCTTGCTTCTGCACATCTGGTCAAGTACTCTGTCACAATGATTATGTATCTGGCTCCTGTGCGCTTCCCTGGTGGGTTTATAGGTCCCACGAAGTCAATGTCCCATTTCTCAAATGATTGTAAGGTTAGTTGGGGTGCTAATGGCATGTCATCTCTTCTATACTGTTTCCAAACTCTTTGGCATATATTGTAGGCTTTGTAGAAGTCTTTAACATCTCTATGTAAAGTAGGCCACCAGAGGCTAGCTCTAAGAACCTTCTGCACTGTTTCCTTGCCTGTGTAGTGTCCTCCTGCGATTCCTTCATGAGCTTCTGCTAAAATCAATGGTCATTCTGCTTCCATAACACATCTCCTCAAGATCTCATCAGGTCCCATCTTATATAGCTATCCAACTATAAGTGAAAAGTCTGTAGCGCACACTACCAGCTGTTTCTTTTGGGTGATTTTATATTCACTAGGTTCCATTCCCGTTGACAAGAACCGGACTATCTCGACAAAGTGATCATCAATCTTTCTAATGGCCAACAACTGTGCATTTGAAAGTGTATCCTCCAAACTAGTAGCTTCCTCGCCATGTTCCAACATTGACAAGTGGTCAGGGCCTTTGTTCATTCTCCCTGGATTAACCACAATATCGAAATCATATTCCTGAAATAGCAGAAACCATCTGCATATTCTCCCCCCCAACACTAGCTTGTTGACTAGGTATTTGAATGCAGAGTGATCAGTAAACATTTTAAAGTGTCCTCCCAACAAGTAGTGGSGAAACTTCTGCAGCGCATACACCATGGCTAACCCTTCTCTCTCATTGGTGGTGTAATTAATCTCAGCTATTTATAGCTTCCTGCTAGAAAAGGCTAACCGGTGGTCAATGTCTCCAGTTCCTAGTTGTGCTATAACTRCTCCTAATGTGATAGAAGATGCATCAACATGCACATGAAATTCCTTTCTCCAATCTGGGAAAAACAGAATAGGCACAGTAACCATTTTATGTTTTAGTGTGTTGAAGCTCTACTAGAATTCTTATGTCCAATTAAAAGTATCTCAACTCGTGGTCCTTCTATGTTTCTCTGTCCTTCTGTTTCGGCGATGTTCACCTTTCTAGGATCATTGTCTTCATCAACATTGATATTGTAACAACCCTACAATTTCTGAAGAGGCACAGTCCATTCATCCTCTTCGTGCTCCAAAGGGAGGCTAGGTGCCTCCTCAAATACTTTTTGTCTTACAATCTGTAACACTTGATCCACTGTAGGATATTGGATTTCAAATAAAAAGGTAGTTACAAAGTTCTGAGTCATACCTTCCCAATTTGCAGTGATGAGGCATAGTTCTTCTTGAAGATACCAATTGATAGGGGTTTTGTCCAGCTTGTTAATGAATTTGTGCACCCATTTCTCTTGAGTAATGCTGCTCTAGGATTCCTCACAACTTTGCGCATGGTCCTTCGAACAACTTCGACCTGTGTACCTAACTTCGCAGACTTCTACTTGTTCTGAAAATTGTGTTATCATCAAAGTGTGACATTGTATCCAGTCTGTAATGTTGTTTTTGTGTGTCCCCCACCATATTATTGGAGTTTCTTTCAAGGCCTCATCTAATGCCAACAATGTTTGTTGTATTGGTACAATTTCTTCAAATTCCAACAAGAAAGCTTCTAAATGATTTAGACCATCAAAGGTGGGCAAGTTACTTACCGTTGTGTCGATCCAACAAACTTATCTATTTAATCTAGCACATATCCTTGTAGATACTTCATACATTTGGTTCTGCCAATTCTCTAGTGTTTCTTCTAAATCTGATGAACATGCACTGTCACTTCGCTAGCTTAGGTTTCCATCTACTGTAGGATTAATGTAATCCTGCTATCTGGCTGTCAATTTGTATATGTTTTCTAGCTCATATGTGTGATCTTCATCTCTGATGGGCTCTATGTATCTGGGGCCTTCATCGGGATCTAGAGGTGCGATGACCCTAAGGCCATCTCCTTCAAAATTCATTCTTCTTTTCTTGAAGTCAACAAAAGTAGAATTATTGAAAGCCCAATCAATTCCTAATAGTGTGGGGTAAGGACAACTCTCATCGACTATATCAATCACCTCGAAGTCCACAAATTTTTTGACCCCATCGATGTCCATAGGGACATGTTCCATTCTTTCGAATGGGCTCACATCCTCTTGATTGGCCATCCTAAGCCTGATGGGGGAATAGATCAACTTAGGTTTTCCCATCAATGCCCAAGTCTTATTTGTCATGACATTGACCTCCAACCCTAAGTTGAGGACCACATAGTCTATATCATACTCTCCAATTTGAGCATTCAGGTGTAGTTCCTTATTTGTCCTTCTCTTTTTGGATAGTTGATGTACTACTTTATTCAATAGATGATCTATCTTTCCTAGCTCATACTGTCTGATCAAGTTTTGTAGCTCTTGTACAATGCTCTCATCCTTTATCAAATTAATGCAAGTGCATAAAAATTCCATGAGCTTACTTACCTCTTTTCCTTCTTTGGGTGAAGCAGACTGATCAAATGCTAGAGGCATTCCATATTCTCTTACTTTTGGTCGAGTCTTTGATGAATAAGCCTGATCTCTCCCAAATTCTTTTCTTGCTTCCTCAAATGTCTATTTCTCTTTCTTTGGATCAAACTATTGTGTCTTCTCTACAACTTTTCTGACTCCTGATTGTTCTGTAGTCTTCCCTGGAGTCATTATGTCTTCTCCTGTAGCAACACCTCCTCTAGTGATAACAACAAATCTGGGATCTGCTCCGTGAGGTTTTGTTGTGATTAGTTGTACTTGTTGGTTTCCTCCTTGTCTTTCCTGATGTTTGGCTAACAAGGCATGAAAATATTCTTTGACATGTTCAAATGAGTTGCAGTAAATGCAAGTGGTACAAGGTTTCTGACAGTCCCTTTCCAAATGTCCTGGCTATGTGCAGTTATAACAAATGATCTGACCTAGACCTCGATCTCCTCGTCCAATGACTTGATTTCTCGTACTTCACTCCATCTTTTCTGCTCTTCTGCTCACTTCAACCCAGTATCGGTCATTGGTCTTCCGCGTAGTTCACATTTCATATTTTATACCTTAATATTCACTTTCTTCCAGAACCAAGGGCCAACAAGCCCTTCCAAGGTGGTCCAGGCTTCATTGAGAGTCTTACAGGAAGATATGTGAAAAAGGAGATTGGGAGAAATAAGAGAGCAAATTGTTCTGCGTGCCTCATCCATGTGATTTAAGTACTTGGATTTTTCTATTGCTGATGTTGGTTCTTTATATGTACTCAAGGTTAAACTATACAACCCTCTGGTTCGGAGATGTATGGATATTTTCTCCTTCCATGCAAAATAGTTGTAAGGTGTAAGAATAAATTCTTTTTGGAAATCCATCTTTCCATTGTCTTCAATCTTTTGTACATGCAAAATTTTTTGGTGTAGCTTTTGCTTAGGATTCCATGGGATCTGATACCATGTAAATGTTTTGAACCTGCACAAAATAGATCTAGCTAAAAAATGATACACACATTTGCAGAGAGAATTGGAGAAAGAAGAAGAAAGAGAGAAATAATGAAATAATTCTCATTAGTTGTTATGAATAATGAATAATGAATAATTTACACATGATATACTCTGTATAACTCAATGAGTGCGCATTGGAGGAGAACCAATGTGCCATAGTGGTGGTCTAGAGTGATTTGGACACACAACAATGGTTATGGGAGTGAACTGCCACCTAGTCTAGTCTCTCAAGCAGTTACAAGAGTGAACTACCACCTAGTTGAGTTAACTAGTCAACTAGTCTTCAATTAACTGACTGAAAAGAGAGTAGTGAGGAGTTAACTTAGGGAATCAAGGGTAATGCATCAGTTTGGTGATGATCCCAATTCAAGGTTGAATTATCATGGTGATGATCTCAATGTTGCATGGTGAAAAAACCAATGCAACATCTAAACTCAATTTAACTAGTCAAATTGAAGTGTCAACTGAAAGAGAATATTCTCCCATAAAATATAGGATACTAGACAATGACTAATTATGAATAATAAACAAGGAAAAACCTTAGTAAAAATAAATCCTAGCTGTGTGTGAAGTAACTCCAACATGGGGTGTGGGTAATAATAAAGAAAATATATTATGTTTTTTCTATTATTCTCTCCACCCACACCCTCATATATATTATGTTTTCTCTATTATTACCCCCACCCAAACCCTGATCATATATATGAGGGTGGGGGTAATAATAGAGAAAACATATTCTCATAAATATGAGGGTGGGGGTGGTGGTAATAATACGGAAAACATATTATGTTTTCTCTATTATTCGCCCCACCCCAATCCTCATATATATGAGGGTTTGCATGGGGGTAATCATAGAAAAAACATATTATGTTTTCTATATTATTCCCCTCATCCCCACCCTCATATATGAGGGTGGGTGTGGGTGGAATAATAGAGAAAACAAGTGGGGGTGTGGGGAATAATAGAGAAAACATATTGTGGGGGTGGGGGTAATAATAGAGAAATCATAATATGTTTTCTCTATTATTCCCCTCAACCCCACTCTCATATATATGAGGGTTTGCATGGGGGTAATCATAGAGAAAAAATATTATTTTTTCTATATTATTTCATCCATATCCACCCTCATATATAAGGGTGGGGCGGGGGGAATAATAGAGAAAACAAGTGAGGGTGGGGGGGATAATAGAGAA
>JASDQU010100859.1:161886-190708 GCA_032191745.1 Picea mariana
AGAGGGGGGGGAGGGGGGAACTAATAGAGAAAACATAATATGTTTTCACTATTATTCTAGTGGGGGGAATAATAGAGAAAACATAGTATGTTTTCTCTATTATTCTCCCCACCCCCACCCTCTCCCTCACCCTCACTCTCATATATGAGTGTTGGGGTGGGGGTAATAATAGAGAAAAAATATTGTCATATATATGAGGGTGGGGTGGAGGTAATAATAGAGAAAACATATTAGGGGTGGGGGTAATAATAGAGAAAACATATTTTCATATATATGAGGGTGGGGTGGGGGTAATAATAGAGAAAACATATTATGTTTTCTCTATTATTACCCCCACCCCACCCGAGAAAACATATTGTCATATATATGAGGGTGGGGTGGGGGTAATAATAGAGAAAACATAATATGTTTTCTCTATTATTACCCCCACCCCACCCTCATATATATGACAATATGTTTTCTCTATTATTACCCCCACCCAAAACCTCATATATATGAGGGTGGGGGTGGGATTAATAATAGAGAAAACATATTTTCATATATATGAGCATGGGGGTGGTCGTAATAATAGAGAAAACATATTATGTTTTCTCTATTATTCTCCCCACCCCAACCCTCATATATATGAGGGTTTGCATGGGAGTAATCATAGAGAAAACATATTATGTCTTCTATATTATTCTCCCCACCCCCACCCTCATATATGAGGGTGGGTGTGGGTGGAATAATAGAGAAAACAAGTGGGGGTGTGGGGAATAATAGAGAAAACATATTGTGGGGGTGGGGGTAATAATAGAGAAACCATATTATGTTTTCTATATTATTCCCCCCATCCCCACCCTCATATATGAGGGTGGGGGCTGGGGGAATAATAGAGAAAACATATTATGTTTTCTCTATTATATGAGGGTGGGAGTGGGGGAGAATAATAGAGAAAACAAGTGGGTGTGGGGGGGATAATAGAGAAAACAAGAGGGGGTGGGGTTACTAATAGAGAAAACATAATATGTTTTCACTATTATTACCCCCACCCCCACCCTCATATATTATTGTTGGGGTGGAGGTAATAATAGAGAAAACATAATATTTTTTCTCTATTATTATCCCCACCCCCACCTTAATATATATGAGGGTGGTTGTGGGGATATTGAGAGAAAAAATAATATGTTTTCTCTATTATTTTCCCTACACCCACCCTCATATATGAGGGTGGGATTGGGGGTAATAATAGAGAAAATATATTAGGGTGTGGGTGGGGGTAATAATAGAGAAAACATAATATGTTTTCTCTATTATTCCCCCCACCGTGCCCTATGAGGGTGGGGTTGTGGGTTGAGAGAATAATAGAGAAAACATATTATGTTTTTTCTATTACTACCCCCACCCACACTCTAATATATTTTCTCTATTATTACCTCCGCGCCCACCCTCATGGTGGGGGTGGGGGTTGAGGGAGTAATAGAGAAAACATGATATGATATATGAGGGTGGGGGTAATAATAGTAAATAATAGGTGTGGGTAGGGGGATTAATAGAGCAAACATATCATTTTTTCTCTATTATTACCCCCACCCTCATATATATGAGGGTGGGGATGGGGGTAATAATAGAGAATACATATATGAGGGTGAGGGAGGGGGTAATAATATAGAAACCATAATACATTTTCTTAATTATTCCCCCCACCCTCATATATATGAGGGCGTGGGTGGGGGTAATAATAGAGAAAACATAATATGTTTGATATATTATTCCCCTCACCCCCACCCTCATATGTATGAGGGTGTGGGGATGGAGGGAATAATAGATAAAAACATATTATATGAGGGTGTGGGGATGGGAGAATAATAGAGAAAGAATACTATGTTTTATTTATTATTCCCCCCACCCTCACCCTCATATATATGAGGTAATATGTTTTCTCTACTATTTCCCCCATCCCCACCCTCAAACTTATATATATGAGGGTGGGGGTGGTGGGAATAATAGAGAACACATATTATGTTTTCTCTATTATTCACCCCACCACCTTATGTTTTCTCTATAATTCCCCTTTATGTTTTCTCTATGTTTTATCTATACATGTGAGGGTGGGGGTGGGGTTAATAATAGAGAAAAAATAATATGTTTTATCTATTATTCCCCTCACCCACACCCTCATATGAGGGTGTGGGGGTGGTGGGAATAATAGATAAAACATGTTATATGAGGGTGTGGGGATGGGGGAAATAATAGAGTAAACATAATATGTTTTATCGATTATTACCCCCACCCCCAGCCTCATATATATGAGGTAATATATGAGGTAATATGTTTTCTCTATTATTCCCCCCACTTCCACCCTCACTCTCATATATATGAAAGTGGGGGTGGGGGGAATAATAGAGAAAACATATTAATATATATGACTATGAGGGTGGGGGGGATAATAGAAAAAATATATAATGTTTTCTATATTATTCCCCCCACCCCCTTTTGTTTTCTCTATAATTCCCCCCACCTCTACCCTCATATATATATGAGGGTGGCAGTGGGGGAAATTATAGATAAAACATAAGGGGGTGGGGGGAATAATAGAGAAAACATCATATGTTTTCTCTATTATTCCTTATTATGTTTTCTCTATTATTAGTACCACCCCACCCTCATATATATGAGGATGATGTTTTCTCTATTATTCCCTATTATGATTTCTATATTATTTCCTCCACCCCACCCTCATATATATTCATATATATGAGGGTGGTGGTGCGGGGAATAATACATAAAACATAACATTCTTTATCTATTATTCCCTATTATGTTTTCTCTATTTTTCCCCCATCCCCACTCTCATATATATATGAGGGTGGGGGTAGGGGGAATAATAGAGAAAACATATTGAGGTGGGGATGGGGTGAATCATAGAGAGAACATAATGTGTTTTTTCTATTATTTCCCCGACCCCCACCCTAATATATATGAGGGTGAGGGTGAGGGTGGGGGTGGGGATAATAATAGAGAACACATATTACATATATATGAGGGTGGAGGTAATACTAGAGAAAACATAATATGCTTTCTCTATTATTAACCCCACCCCCACCCTCATATATATGAGATATATGAGTGTGTGGGGGTGGGGAGAATAATAGAGAAAACATATTATGTTTTCTCTATTACTACCCCAACCCCCCTACACTCATATATCTAATATATATGAGGGTGGTGGTGGGGTTAATAATAATAGAGAAACCATATTATGTTTTCTCTATTATTACACCCACCCCCACCCGAGAATAATAGAGAAAACATATTATGTTTTCTCTATTACTACCCTCGCCCCCATACACTCATATATCTCATATATGAGGGTGGGGTTGGGGTTAATAATAAACAAAACATATTATGTTTTATATATTATTACTGTTGATTAAGGTTGGTTGTCATTGATCTCAACCCTTGAAGAAAGCCCCGTAGCACAAAGGTTTGGGTAATGGACCCAATATTGTTTGATGTAAATATGACTCATTATTGTTTTATCATGGTTGATAAGAATTAAATATGGATGAACTCCAAATTGGTCCCCTTATGGTAAAATCCTTCATGGGAAGATGCTTTGCGGAGTAAGAGAACCCATGCTTAATTGTGGAATAATGAGATGAAGGACAGTGAATTTGTCAGGTAAACTATCCTAGATGGATAGTGCTTCTCATGCCATTTCCGGTGGTATGTATAACATCACATAACTCCTTGCAGTTAGAGAGTTATGACCATGTGAAGTTGGAGAACCCAAGTTTGGGTAATGGACCCAAGTTTGTTTGATGGATAACGGTATGATTTTTGCTATATTTGAAGGTAATACTATTCTATATGGATATTAAGTGTCATTCCATTTCTGGTGGTATGTGGAATGTCACATAACTCCTCATAGTTTGATATTTATGGCCTTACGAAGTTGGAGGACCCTTATATGTCATATAGAAGCCCCAAAAGGTCAAAGTAGTCAAAGTGGTTTAAGAGATTTTAAAAGGTAAATAATAAAGTGAAGATATGAGTGTATTATAATTCAAAGTGAATACAAAATAAAATATTTCAATAATAAATTTAATGGAGAAATTAGAAGTGGGTTAACCCTAAAATAAGGAAAGTGGGCCAAGTACTAAGATCTCTTCCTATGAGATTCAACCCTCAGATATCAACACTAGAAGAAATATCGGATCTAAACTCAATAAGCATGGACGCAATTCATGGAATCTTCACAGCATATGAGATGAGAACTGAACAGGAAAATCCAGAGGTAAAAGAAGCATCCTTCAAAGCATCCAAAAGATCAAAGCCAAAGAAAAAGGAACAAGAATAATATAGCAGCAGTAGCGACGTCTCAGAAGATGATGAAGAAGTGGCCAACTTCGTCAAAAGACTGAACAAGGGAACCAATGGTAGGTATAGAGGTAAGATTCCTTTAATTTGTTTTAATTGTGATGGTATTGATCATTTTGCTAACAAATGTCCTCATAAGAAAAAGAGAAATGATGAAGGTTACTCAAAAGGCAGACAAACATATAAAGGTAAAAGAACTACAAATAAAGTTTTCAAGAAAAGCTTTTTCACTAAAGAAGACATCTCATCATCAGATGAAGATGAAGTCAGTGACAGTGAAGCAGGGAGAGTTCTATTCATGGAAGTAGAAGACTCTGATAAAGAAGACTCTGAAGAAGAATACGAAGAATCATATGAATAATAAATTGAAGAGGTAAAAGTTGACTTTCGAGAAGAATTAATGAGTTCCATAGAAGTTATCAGAAGAGAAAAGAATAAAAACAAGAAACTACAAGCAGAACTAGATAAGAAAAAAGACACTCAAGAACTAGAACAAATGATCTCAAAATTGAAGGTTCAAATAGAAGAAGATAAAAGAATTGAAGAAGCACTCAAAGAATAGCTAGAAGGAAAGGACAGGATCATTGGAAACCTGGAAGCAAAGATTGTCACACTAAGAAAGGATATTCAAAAGAAAAATATGCAGAATAGCTCAAAAGTTCTGGATGACATTATCAACAGTCAAAAATCTCATCTTGACAAGTCTAGACTTGGATACAATCAGACAGAAAAGGGATCAAGCTCCAAAACAATAGAGAAAGAAACAAATCCAAAAAGCTATGCAGAAACAATCAAAGAGGATAAAAATATATACAAGAAAGATTACAGGGACACTCCTCCACCGAGAAGATTCAGATTTTAGAATCAACAACAGATAGGCATGCCTCAAGAAGAAGAAGGATTCATAAGAGCACCTCCTTTCAGAAGATCTTCAACTACCAGGTATCAAACTATATTTTTTGGTTTATGTTATGCATGTAATAATTTTGGACATAAAGTTGTAAATTTCAGAGCTAACAACATGAACAATAACTACTTTGAGAGCCATACACAATGGGGTTATTCAAGAAGACCTAGTGAAACACAAAGACAAAGTTACAATAGGTTTGAATCTTTGAGCACTGAAGTGGAATGTTACAAATGTAACAATTTTGGACACATGGCCAAAAATTGCAGAATGAAAGTCCCTCCTAAAGAACCTCAACAGAGTCACAAACAAGAACCTCAGAAAACAACATGTATAAGAAAGCAAGATCAGTATAGAAATGAAGAATGCGCAGTAGCTCTACAAGCTAAACAAAAGAAACGTGGTTGGTATGTTGACAATGGATGTTCAAAACACATGACAAGTGATAGAGACAAGTTTCTTACATTACGAAAGGAAAGAGATGGATCAGTATCCTTTGGAAATGATGATTCAACCAAAATCATTGGAAAAGGCACAGTCCAAATTGGGAACAAGAATGAAAAGGAAGAAAATGATCTACTAGTATAAGATATGAAACATAATATATTAAGTGTGATTCAAATGTGTGACCATGGTCATAAAGTTACTTTCGATTCACAAAAGTGTGAGATAAGAAAAGAAGGTTTAGGGAAATTGGTCACTACAGCTGCAAGAACTTCAAGCAACATGTATGTGTTAAGCGAAATTGGAAATGAAAAGTGTTTTCTAGGAAAGGAAGATGAAAGTTGGCTATGGCACAGAAGAATGGGTCACATGCATTTTGATAACCTTGTCAAAGTCAACAAAAGAGAAGAAGTTAGAGAAATGCCCCAAATCACGAAAGCAACCAACACTTTATGCAAGCATTGCCAACAAGGGAAGCAAACAAATACCAGGTTCAAATCAAAGGAATATTCAACAACAAAAACACCGGAAATTGTGCATATTGATCTAGTTGGACCAACTACAACAAAAGGATTAAAAGGTGAGTGATACTTTATGTTATTAGTTGATGATTATACAAGAATGGCTATAGTTTTATTTCTCAAGAACAAGTCAGAAGCTTTTGAAAACTTCAAGATCTACAAGGAAATTGTTGAAAATGAGATGGATTCAAGAATCAAATGCTTAAGATCGGATAATGGAGGATAATTCACCTCAAAGGAATTTATGTACTACTGCAACAATCATGGAATAAAAAGACAATTATGCGTCACTAGGACACCTCAATAGAATGGAGTTGTTGAAAGAAAGAATAGGACAGTACAAGAAATGGCTCGAACAATGATAATGGATTCAAAGTTGAGAGATATTTTTTGGACACAAGCAGTGCATACATCAGTTCACATTCAAAACAGAGTAATTCTAAAAAACAACACTGATAAAACTCCTTACGAGCTATGGGAAGTGTTGACGGACGAAAACGACCGTCCGTCAACTGAGAGAGTGGAACCGGTCCGGGGTTGTCTAATAACCCAAGCCGTTTGGGGTGAACCACCCTGACGGGTTTAGCGGCTCCGTTAGCCAATCTAAGGTCCTAAGAAAACAAAAAAAGAAAAACTATTCTAAACTAACTAATCTAACTAAAACTAACTATTAAACAAACAAAACTAATCTAACTAAAATAAACTAATCTAACTATTCTATATATATACAATCTACTAACTACTACTATACTAACTCTAACTAATTAACTATCTAATTACTAACATAAATAAATCTTATTCACAAAATGTACAATATCTACAATTTACAGATTTAAATAAAACCTGAAAAACTCATTTATATTCTGCCCTAAGACAACAAAAGATATTTTTGTTGATTTTATAATTTTATGAACATAAATAAAGCAGAAAACTAACTAAACTAAATCACTAATATACTAATTCTAACTATAAATCTAACTACTAATATAATACTAACAAATTAACGAAAATAAAATACAAACTGACATGGAGAATTGCTCCAGATTTGTCCTATGTATGATGATTGTTTTAGCAGATCGGAGGGAGGAAACCCGCACCGAATTATCCAGGAGTTTCTCGTAAACGATAGCTGCAGTTCTCTTCAAGTGTGTTTATAGGACAAACAAGACATAAAAATCACAACAATCATATAATTTATAAATCTCTACAATTAGATAAATCTGTATGCAAATACTTATACTAAATAATTCAATTGATGAAGAAGAGAAATCTGTCATTCATAAATTGAACCAAGTAATTGCTGTGTTTTTAAATATTGAAAGAAATCAGACATGGATCATATTAATTAATTCATATCATTTTGCAAAAGACTATGATATCTAAAGTAGTCACTAATCAAATGCAAATTGATAAGCATAAACTTGAAACAAAAGATTGATATTATGAAAAGCGAAAGTTGTAGTAGAACATCAACTTCTGTCTCAGTTTGTATTAGAAATCCATAGCCTGGTTCTCCCACAAGTGAGGATGATCCTTATTACAAAAATAATAAGTATTTATAAGTTTTCCACGGGGTAAAAACTCCCTGTGGAAGTTATCAAACTGTTTACATAAATCTGGGAAGATATCCCAAGTTTTAACTAAACTAGGAAACTACAATAAAACTAAAACACCCAGATATCTCTTGAACTGTCCAGCATGTCCCATGCAATTCGAATTTACCTGAAACAGGTCAGAAATGGACAAGTTAAAGGGATATTTTATTAATAAAACAATAAAAATCTAACTCTATAGACTAGCTACATAATCCTCTAATTCTATAGCTAGTCTAAATAAGACACAGAATCAGCATTAAAATTGATTCAAAAATCTTTTAAAGAATTAAATTCAATTAAAATCCAATAGCTATTTGAAAATGAATCATTTAGTTTGAAATTATTATACCATTCGAAATCAAACAGGATCAAAATCATTCAACCGAATACAGAGATAGGTGTACTCTGTTTCGATTATTATCATAAGTCGGGTGAACAGAATCATAATCCAACAGTTGTAAAATTGTTTGATATCCAATTGAAATCAATATGATCAAACAAATCGTAGGTAATGGTTAAACATGAGATACGATTGAATCCAAACAAAATCATTTTCCAATCGTTATAGCTGTAACGACATAGCAAACAATTTATACCATAAGCGAATTAAACGAACACTGGCACGTAACTATCCGCAAATGAAATCGTAATGAGATCAATCAGTTGGTACCAGGGTTGATAAGCATTATCCATTCATTTGTTTTAGCCAAATGGGCAGACAAGATCGACTTACCTAGATCAAAATCATTTCTTTCAAATGAATTATAACTAGATTTAACATATATACCAATCGTCGATCTGGAATTAACCAACTCAGTTTACAAATCAAAATCAAATAGAGCATTCATTTATGATACGAATCTAACTCATGAAAACGATAGAACTAACAACAAACCAATCAAGCGAATCAATCGGCTGGGGTTTAGCATAGTTGTCATGAATAAAATCCATTCCATGATTCGGGCGCATTTGCACAGGCTTAAATGAGAGCATTCTTTTATAAAAACAGAGTTGTTCTTCCCAAATTAAATTGAACAGAGTGGTATTCCCGATTTAAAAAATCGTAACAACCGAACTCGTTGAAATCGTTTTCCAATCACAGTATACAAACCATAACGAAATCACATTTAGACATGATTGTATTCTAAATTGAGCATGAAAAACTTCCTATTCGGAGTGGATACAAAACGAACTCAATTGAAAGTAGACCATTAGTTTCGTTAACTCAATCAAACAAATGAACAAATCGAATCCAAACGAAATCCATTCAAATCTAATAAAAATATATGAGCAAATCGTATATCAAATCGAAATTTCATTTATTTTTAGCAAAACGAAAATATACAGGATGAACACAATATGACAGAGTTGTTTCAAAATGTAAACAGAGCTATTCGAATTCGAATCGTTATATTAACCCTGATCATTCACACAACTAGAAGAATTTCAAAATCATACCTGTATGACAAGAAGATGGCTTGATCACGACAATTTGGAGTTGATAACGGCTGTGGCCGATTCAACATTCTTGAAAAGGATGGAGCCAGTTGTCTTCTTCTTCTTATCAGTTGCTTGGAGATGGTTTCTTTGATTGGTTAATACTGCAATTTGATCTTCCAGCGATTGAATTTTAGATTGGAGTAGAGGAACATCAATGTAATATCGTTCCAACCATAAATCGCACTGGTCACAGGATGACTGTGTGGGTTTTGAAAGAGCAAGCAAGGGTTTGTTCAAATGGCTGAGGGTTTCATCAGGCAATTTAATCCCAGGGTAGCTAGGGTCATCCCTTAGGCAAGGGGGAAGATTTGTCACGAAATTGTAAGGTGGTTCGGGGCACAAACCTTGCCAATAAGGATACTCGCTGGCCAAGAAACGTTCTACGTCAAAATCCGAATCCTCACTAAGGACGATAGGATCTCGCTCAACAGAGGGTTTAGGCTTATTTCTAGCCATTCTCGAAATGAGCCGGGCATTCCTTTTTCCTTTGGCATTAGCAGTAGGGTTTGCCTTGGGATTTTTTCTCGCAGGCTTCTTAATAGTCTCGGCCTTCTCGGTTCCAACGTCTGGTAAGCCAATAGCAGGTTCGACCATAGGCTTAGGAGAGGGTAATAGGATATGTAAGGGCACTGGTGGTTTGAGCTTGGTTTCACTTACCACAGGTTTGTCAACCTCGACAGGGTTTGTTTCATCGAAACCATTTCGGGCGATGAAATCCCTCCAACTATCACCATGTAAACTCAAGTGATAAACGATGATCAGTTTATTAAGTCCATAGTGGAACAAGCTACTGTCATCCTTCTATCGTTTAAACCTTTTCGACATTTTATATAGGCTGCGATGAAAGTAAAAGGGCATATTCAACGAGTATCCCATAAAATTCATTAGCAAACATAGGTGGTAGAGAAACACAAGTCCATATCGACCTTCACAGGTCATGAACTGTTTGACTACCATCAAAGTATCGTGCCATCGTGGTTTAAGTGCAGAGATGGGAATACCTTTGTCACAAGAAGTGACCTTGCGCGAAACGAAGAGTACTGTCCATGGCACCTCCTCCACCTTACAATTTTTGAACCAACGCTAGCCTGTGGCAGGTAACCCTGTAGCAGAACTGATAAATTCCTCGTTAATTTCCAACTGGGTGTCACCCACCTTGGCTCTACAGCCATCGAAAGTCAAGGTGAATTGTCATGCAACACAGAGGTTAAAACCCTCAAATCATTGTACAAAGGTGAGCCACCCGTTTTCCTCCAAGTCTTTGTGGGCATTGCCAAACATTAACAAGGCTTGGTTGCCATTTGGCTCGATTCGCACGACTGGTGCCATGGAGCCAAGCACATGGTAAGCTGAGGGTTTGGATCATAACACACATAGGAGAAGAGCTACCTGAGCTAACAGAAGTGAACAGGAATAAGGTATAGGCATAAATGCCATCGTGCGAAGGTGGTGGAGCTTATCTCTGCCATGCAAAAAAGTTATTGCCAAAGTACAATCGCCGGCTTACATAGCTGTTCAATCCATGTATAAACCAACGCGCGCAAACATTATGCCATAGTTTTAAACACCCAACATATAAATCAAAACCAAAATCAACTATGTGCCAATGTGTTAGCTCATATAATCAATAGTTTAACCAATGTGCCAATGGGTATTCATATAATCAACAAGCCAATAGCTATGAAAACACAAACATAGGTATCATATTAAAAAGATATATATGAAATATTAAATCATAACACCCATGTATCTTATGAAACCAAAGGTCAAGTAGGTCAAATAAAATACAAATCCAAATGCCAATGCATTATAAACCAAATTACACAATCAATCGAAGCATGAGTACCGATCAAAGGATCTTGCCAGCTATATAATGATAAATAAAAGGTAAGCGCAATAGGCATATCGATAAGAGAGATAATGACAGTTCAGATTATGATTTCAATGAGACCTCGAAAGACGAAGTTTTCACGCTTATAGTCGTGAAAACAAAACGAAGGCAAATGTGTAAATGTCGCAAAAATAAAAGTGTCATTTATTTAAAAATTGCAACGAAAAATTGATGTTTAGAAAACATTGGTGTAGGCAGCTTATAAGACAATGGAAAAAGTGAATTGGCTGCCAACAATGGCGACACACTGGTAGAAGCAGTTATCTCTATCAAAAGAAACAAATTCAGATTAGGACAGTAAAGAAAATTTCAACTCAAAAATAACAACCAGAAAATTGTATAAACATCATCGTTAAGCAATTATTCCAGCAGTGTTTCAAAAGATGAAAACTAATAACAATCTTAAGATCAACAAGTCACGATATTAAAGATAAAATCTTCAATATTTTTGGCATAGCCACTGCTACCAGCAGGCATCCATAGCCTCGACAGGGTTGCCATTTAACCCACTCTGACATCTTTATCCTGTCAAGAAGTTCTGGATGAGAATAAAGGACATTAAAGAGGTTTCTTTTTTTTTTTTTTTTTTTACAAATTTTCATATACCCGACAATTCTTCACTGCCAGTGGGCCTGTTCAGTACCCCGACGAAGTTGTCTTGGCACCATGCATGCATTTACCCGCTGCCAGTAGACCTATTCAGCATCCCGACGGGTTTACAAGCACTTCCCACAACTCTTATTCATAATTTATTTTGTTTTGTCTTTTCATAGATATATAGTTGAGCGRGGTGACACAGAAAATCATGATATTTTAACATATTTTTTAGACCTCATCAGAATTTTTTTTAGAACTGTCCTTTATTTAGATCCAGAGATGTTTTATTTACAAAAACAACTTCCTAACACAGGGAGACATCTTCTGAGTCATTCCTTTACGGAATAAGGACAACGTAAAAAGATAATGGATGATCATGACGAACTTTACTCATAGATCGAMATTAGTAAACTTCTTTCAAACAACATAATTTTCCAACATAAATATAGATTTCAGAAACATACCATTGATGTTTGTACAATTTTTTAGAAGTTATTTCAGCGAAGGAAATTTTCTATTGTCTTTATCTGAATAGTTCAGTGTATAGGTATGTGCACTTCAAAGAAACACAAACTGATAAATTCAAAGAAAAACCAAAAAACAAAAAGCAAACGAAAAAAAAGAAAAATATATACATAATATACAAGGGTATTTATCAAGCAAAGTATCTCTTCAGGGCTTGGCCATTCACCGGGTAGGTGTCAGGCTGCCCTTCAAGATTCTGCAATCGAAAAGAACTGGGACCCAAATTTTCAGCAATAAAAAATGGTCCAAGCCATAAGTTTTGAAATTTTGTGTGCTCTCCCTTTCCCTCGTGTGGTTTGTCCCATTTCAGGATGAGATCGCCTATTTCAAAATTCCTATCAGAAGCAGAATTAGAATCGAACCATATTTTAACCAATTGTTGATGTTGAACTAACTTACGCTTGGCTTGGGCTCTTACCTCTTCTAACTTCATCAAAGCGTTAATTCGGTTTTCTAAAGGGGGAGAATCTTCTTCTTGAACTTTCTGTGACAACTGAAGTGAAGGAAGAAGAATGTGAGGTGGCAGAATTGCTTCTCTACCATAAACGAGAAAAAAGGGGGAGTTACCTACAACAGCTTTTGGCGTTACCCTATCAGCCCACAAAGTGTTCAGCAGTGCATTGTGCCAATTCTTGTGATTTTCAACCACCATTCTCTTGATGATTTTAATCAAGTTATTGTTGTTGATTCTGCCAGTCTGTTGCCCTAGGGGTTGTAACTCGCAGAATACTTCAGCTTAATTCCTTTTTCCAAGGTGAACTCACTCATCTCAAGAGAAGAAAAGTAAGAAGCATTATCGAAGTCAGGGATACCGAAGCGAGTGATAATATTCGAATTTAGAAAGGCAATTACTTGACTGGTGTTGATAGTTCTTAACACAGCAGCTTCAGACCATCGTGTAAAGTAATCCGTGGCTGTCACAATAAACTTGTGTTTTTGTGAGGATGGAGGGTTGATTGGACCTATAATATCAAGGCCCCACTGTTGAAAAGGAGAATCTACTAAAACAGGTTGCAAGGGAAAGGCTACTTTTTGTAACCACCCGGATGCTTTCTGATAGATTATACATTTTCGACACAAGGCATGGGAATCTCTAAAGAGCGTGGGACAGTAATAACCAACTCTTAGAACCTTATGAGCAGTGGTGTCACCACCAAAATGACCACCAGCTTCTCCTGCATGCAACTCGAGCAAGACTTTTTCTGCTTCGTCTTTTTTGAGACAGCGCATCAGTACGCTGTCAAAACTCTGACGAAACAGAATACCATTAACCAGATGAAAGGAGCTAGACTTCAGTCTCAATGCTCTTCTCTTGGAGGGTTCTAGGTGACGGGGGGCTGACCCATGTTCAAGACAGAATCTTATATCGTCGTACCAAGGACTAACAGAGTTTTGTGCACAACAGATTAAACTTTGATCGCTTTTCCCTAGGTTTGACGTATCGCTTTGTTCTTGTTGTCCTGTTGCTGAATCAACAACTAACTTGCATAACCCTTGGCCTCTCACTATCTAAGCTGGGGTGATTTCTAAGTCATACTCCCGCAAGGAGGTGACCCAGTTGGCTCTCTTTTCTCCTAGTTCCTTTTGGACTAACAAGTTCCTCACGGCTGGGTAAGGGACAATGACTTTCGTCCTTGACTTCAAAAGATAGGACCGGAAGTGTTTAACTTCTTTGAACACAGCATAAGCTTGCCGATCTACCGCTGGATAATTAAGTTTCGCGCCTTTGAAAGATATGCTCATAAAGGCGATGGGTACTTCATGGTTCTCGGCATTCTTTTGGGTTAGGACGGTGGCATAGGAACGGTCAGAGGCAAAAGTGTAGAGTGTAAAGTCTTGAGAAAAATATGGGCTCATGAGAGACGGAGCGTCTATTATGGCCTGCTTTACTACATTAAAAGATTGATTTTCTAGGGGTCCCCAGTGATATTGGGTGTCTTTCTTAATCAAATTCTGTAAAGGCCTGACCATTTCGGAGAAACTAGGGACGAATCTCCTCACGAAGTTAATCTGGCCTAAGAAAGACTGCATGGATTTTTTGGATGTAGGAGGGGAGAGTTTTGCAATGAATTGAGTCCTTTCGGGGTCAATAATCATCCCTTTTCTAGACACAATGAATCCTAAGAGTTTACCCTGTTCTACTGCAAAGATGGACTTTTTAGGGTTCAAGGAGATGTCGTATTTGCGACATCGCAGTAGGACGACTTGTAAGTGAGATAGATGATCATCTTTGTTTTTAGAAAATATAGTCGCGTCATCTAAGTAAACTACGAAGGACTGATTGATTAATCCTCGGAAAGCAATGTCCATTGCTCTTTGAAAAGTAGCTCCAGCATTAATCAATCCAAAGGGCATTTTGCGATAAGCATAAGTGCCCCACAGAGTACAGAAGGTAGTTTTAAGTTGGTCTGGCAGAGACATCAGGACTTGGTTGTACCCTGAGAAACCATCTAGTAAAGATAGCCTCTCAGAACCAGATACCTGTTGAAGGATCTATTCCATGGGCGGGAAAGGATAGTTGTCTTTATCAGATGCTCTATTGAGGTTTCGGAAATCGACGCAGAGTCGAATTTTCCCATTTTTCTTTCGGACAGGGACAAGGTTGGAAACCCATTGAGTGTGCCTAACACGAAAATTTATTTTAGCATTAAGGAGTTTATTCAATTCTTTTTGAACGGTCGGTTCGAGTTTGGGGTGCATTTTCCTCAGTTTTTGTTGGAAGGGTAAGGTTTGGGGTTTTGTAGGGATGACATGCTGTATGATATTAGGGTCAAATGTTTTGAGGTCATCATACGTCCATGCAAAGACATCTTTAAATTCTTTGAACAATTTAATGAATGCATCTTTTTCTTTTTGAGAACATCCCAAACCTAGATTAATGCACTGAGGATTTTCATTAGTTCCTAAATTTACTTTTTCATAAGATAATGAGGAACTATTGGTTTTACAATTGACCATCTTTTTAAATTTATCTTGTAAATCATAAAACTTCTCTAATTTAATTACAGATTTAGGGATCGAGTTTACCATATCCGATGAAAATTCAGGAGTTCTCGGATCTGGTATTACCGTGAAATCACACAAATTGTCATCGTGTGTGTGTTCGTCTATCACCGCGCCTTGAAAAGTTTCTTCCATGTGCAGAAAGTTGATAATCTGCTGATCATCATAAAATACTCTCCAGTTCGTGATGTTGTCGGGAATGGATGGCCGAAACAGCAGCTCAACGGAGAATGCATCTGGGGACAAGCCTTCTGCAGGAAAAAGTTTAGAAGCTACATTAGCTAATAAATCTACTTCAGATTTATTTAACCTAGGAATGGAATTTATATTAAAAGAAGAAAATTTATTCATTAAATTCCATACCTCAGACTGGTAGATTTTGAGATGCGGAGAAAGACAGTGGATAGAGTCTCTTACCTATCTAACCACTATTTCAGAGTCGCCAAAGACGGTTAAATTTTGAATGTTCATATCCAAAGATTTTCTGAGAACTTGCAGTAAAGCCTCATATTCTGCAGTATTATTAGTACATTCAAATTCCAACCTACATGTTATCAATGTTTTTTTACCTGCCGGATCGATAATGACGCAGCCCACTCCATCTCCTTCTTTGGACTTTGACCCGTCGAAATACAGAGACCAAATTTGATTTGCATCGGGTACATGGGATCATTGCGTGGAAGTTGTTGGCTTCATATATGCTACAATCTTGGACTTCTGTTCTAGATTGGTGATAGGTGAAGCCTCGGCCATGAAATTACCAAAGAAGGTGTCCATTCCTTGTACTTCAGGTGAATCAGCAGGAGGTGTATACGGTTCGTTGGGATAGTTCAAATCAGTGACCGTGAACTTAAGGTAGCGCTCACGATTTACTCTAATTTTATTAGGCTTTATGTTCTCTAGAAGCCATAGATGGGACCAATCTGTTGCGAAATAACCATGTAGCTGCTTCGACCGGTCCCTGCTTAAAAACATGCCATACACTTCCGGAATATCCACAACAATTATATCAATAACTTGATGAACCTTGGGGTTAGACGATAATCTAATAAGCACATTCTTTAGTTCGCCTATAACATTGACATTTGTTCGATCAAGTTGTATGATTTTTAAAGTAGAGGGTTCAACTTCTGCATTTATCTTTTGGAAAACAGACCAAGGCATCACATTGGATGACGCCCCTGAGTCTATCATACAATTATGCACATTTCTATTAAAAATCTCGAAAGTTAATAGGAAAGGAGGTACATTTTTGCGAGTACTAAGAGTGGTAGCTTGTGGCTTTTTACTCGCAGTTTCTAAAGCTACTTTATATACATTATTTACATTACTTACAGGAAGGCTTCCTTTATATTGAGGATCAGGATTATTTTTAGTGGAAGTCTTCTGGGGAGTTTTGCTTTGCACAACCTTGTTACCATTAGATTTACATTTTTTTCCATTCTCTGAGATATTTTGCAACATTTTTTGTAACAAAAACGGAAACTTCAATAACTCATAAATAGAAATGTTAGCCCTTAACTTTTTAAGATCTTCAACAACATCATAATCTAAGTTAGGGTTCACATTACTCTGTTTAGTCTCAACTGATTTAGATTGCTTTGGCGACGGAGTTGTAGTGTTTTTGGTAGAAGGTTTGTTTTTTGTCTTACTCCTAGTATTATAAGGATGAACTGTCTCGAAGTTAGCTTGAAAGATGCTATCCAAGAAATGTCCAAAAATGTTTGGAGAAGACTCTTCTTCTTGAACTGTTTCTTGTTCAATTACCTCCTCAGGAATCTCAGGAGGCATCAAGTTATCTTGGGCTTCTAGAATTGTTTGAAGGGCACATTGCAAACTTTCCAGATTAAGGCCTTCGGTGGTTGGATTAGGTCGGTTGGTGGGAAAAGGCTTCCGAAACGGAGGTTTGTAAGGCCCCTTGCTTGAGGAAGCTTCTTCGGTCGACCTTTTGAAGTCTATAACTTGATTTGATAGTTTTTGAACAACTTTAGTTAGGTTTTCCAAATCGGAGCTTTTAGGTTGTGATTTATTTTGAGTGGGTCTGGGGAGGATTTCAATCTCCTTTTTGGAAGAAGAACTAGTCTCAGTTTCGTTGCTAGTAGAGTCTTTAAGACTAAGTATGTCTTTTTTGATCTGACTGGCCTCCTCCAAGGCTTCTAACAACGTGGCTTTCTTAGATTGTTTAACCCAAATAGCTATACTTTGATGCAAAGCTTTGGTGTAGTATGCTATTATAAGACTCTCAGCGGGCATAGAATCTACGGGGATTCGGTTTTTAAGTGTCAAGAATCTTTGATTAAAGTCTTTAACTTTTTCTTTTGGGTTCATTTTTAAGCTTGAAAGATCCATGACTAGGACTTCTGGAGGTTTACCGTCTCCGAACTTTTCCAAAAAGAATGACTCAAACTTTTCCCAAGACATGATGGTATGGGGTTGTTGGGAAAAGTACCATGTTGATGCATTAGCCTCGAAAGTATAAGTGAAAAACCTACAGACAATGTCCTCATGTTCGACATTGCGGAGTCTTATGGCTAACATAAACTTTTTAATGTGATATTCAGTGATCTGTTTTGAGTCTGGGTCAAACTTGGGAAGCCATTTCTCTGGGTGTTTAGGTAGAGGGTGCTGAGCTCCAGGTACAGCTACAGCATCCTGATCAAGCCAGGGTCTAGCAGGGTTGTTCTGATTTTCCATTGGGGTAGTGGGTGTGGAAGGCTGAGAAGGGGAATTGCCTTCGTCAGAGGAATCTCCTCCAGAAGAGGAAGGAGATGATGGAGTTGGTGAAGGAGGTATCTCAGATCCTCCTGCAGCAGGATTTGAGATTGGATCTGAAGGATTCACAGTGAGGTTAGTGTCACCTAATTGTTCTCTAATATCGGAGAAGTCCAAAGGTTGACCCCACGGACGATTTGGTTGCCTAAAACGGGCTAAGTCACTATGTGTTTTAATAAGAGATTGGCGGACAATCTCTTGTATGTCACCACCTGTAGGATTAGGGGTTACTGGCTCAACTGTGATCTGCAGATCGTCGGTTGAAGTAGTTGTTGTTTGAGGGGGAATATTATCGTTTGAATGGCTTCTAGTCACTATAGGTGAGCGATTAGGTGGTGGAGGAGTCTTGCGACTACCTCGTGCCATTAATTAAGTTTAGGCCCTCCTTCTAGCGCCATTTGTTGACGGGTGAAAACGACCGTTCGTCAACTGAGAGAGTGGAACCGGTCCGGGGTTGTCTAATAATCCAAGCCGTTTGGGGTGAACCACCCTGATGGGTTTAGCAGCTCCGTTAGCCGATCTAAGGTCCTAAGAAAACAAAAAAAGAAAAACTATTCTAAACTAACTAATCTAACTAAAACTAACTATTAAACAAACAAAAATAATCTAACTAAAATAAACTAATCTAACTATTCTATATATATACAATCTACTAACTACTACTATACTAACTCTAACTAATTAACTATCTAATTACTAACATAAATAAATCTTATTCACAAAATGTACAATATCTACAATTTACAGATTTAAATAAAACCTGAAAAACTCATTTATATTCTTCCCTAAGACAACAAAAGATATTTTTGTTGATTTTATAATTTTATGAACATAAATAAAGCAGAAAATTGACTAAACTAAATCACTAATATACTAATTCTAACTATAAATCTAACTACTAATATAATACTAACAAATTAACGAAAATAAAATACAAACTGACCTGGAGAATTGCTCCAGATTTGTCCTATGTATGATGACTATTTTAGTAGATCGGAGGGAGTAAACCCGCACCGAATTATCCAGGAGCTTCTCGTAAACGATAGCTGCAGTGCTCTTCAAGTGTGTTTATAGGACAAACAAGACATAAAAATCACAACAATCATATAATTTATAAATCTCTACAATTAGATAAATCTGTATGCAAAGACTTATACTAAATAATTCAATTGATGAAGAAGAGAAATCTGTCATTCATAAATTGAACCAAGTAATTGCTGTGTTTTTAAATATTGAAAAAAATCAGACATGGATCATATTAATTAATTCATATCATTTTGCAAAAGACTATGATAGCTAAAGTAGTCACTAATCAAATGCAAATTGATAAGCATAAACATGAAACAAAAGATTGATATTATGAAAAGCGAAAGTTGTAGCAGAACATCAACTTCTGTCTCAGTTTGTATTAGAAATCCATAGCCTGGTTCTCCCACAAGTGAGGATGATCCTTATTACAAAAATAATAAGTATTTATAAGTTTTCCACAGGGTAAAACCTCCCTGTGGAAGTTATCAAACTGTTGACATAAATCTGGAAAGATATCCCAAGTTTTAACTAAACTAGGAAACTACAATAAAACTAAAACACCCAGATATCTCTTGAACTGTCCAGCATGTCCCATGCAATTCGAATTTACCTGAAACAAGTCAGAAATGGACAAGTTAAAGGGATATTTTATTAATAAAATAATAAAAATCTAATTCTATAGACTAGCTACAGAATCCTCTAATTTTGTAGCTAGTCTAAATAAGACACAGAATCAGCATTAAAATTGATTCAAAAATCTTTTAAAGAATTAAATTCAATTAAAATCCAATAGCTATTTGAAAACGAATCATTTAGTTTGAAATTATTATACCATTCGAAATCAAACAGGATCAAAATCATTCAACCGAATACAGAGATAGGTGTACTCTGTTTCGATTATTATCATAAGTCGGGTGAACAGAATCATAATCCAACAGTTGTAAAATCGTTTGATATCCAATTGAAATCAATATGATCAAACAAATTGTAGGTAATGGTTAAACAGGAGATACGATCGAATCCAAACAAAATCATTTTCCAATCGTTGTAGTTGTAACGACATAGAAAATGATTTATACCATAAGCAAATTAAACCAACACTGGCGCGTAACTGTCCGCAAATGAAATCGTAATGAGATCAATCAGTTGGTACCAGGGTTGATAAGCATTATCCATTCGTTTGTTTTAGCCAAATGGGCAGACAAGATCAACTTACCTAGATCAAAATCATTTCTTTCAAAGGAATTATAACTAGATTTAACATATATACCAATCGTCGATATGGAATTAACCAACTCGTTTTACAAATCAAAATCAAACAGAGAATTCATTTATGATACGAATCTAACTCATGAAAACGATCGAACTAACAGCAAACCAATCAAGCGAATCAATCGGCTGGGGTTTAGCATAGTTGTCATGAATCAAATCCATTCCATGATTCGGGTGCATTTGCACAGGCTTAAATGAGAGAATTCTTTTATTAAAATAGAGTCGTTCTTCCCAAATTAAATTGAACAAAGTGGTATTCCCGATTTAAAAAATCGTAACAACCGAACTTGTTGAAATCGTTTGCCAATCACAGTATGCAAACCATAACGAAATCACATTCAGACATGATCGTATTCTAAATTGAGCATGAAAAACTTCCTGTTCGGAGTGGATACAAAATGAACTCAATTGAAAGCAGACCATTAGTTTCGTTAACTCAATCAAACAAACGAACAAATCGAATCCAAACGAAAGCCATTCAAATCCAATAAAAAATCTATGAGAAAATCGTATATCAAATCAAAATTTCATTTATTTTTAGCAAAACGAAAATATACAGGATGAACACAATATGACAGAGTCGTTTCAAAATGTAAACAGAGCTATTCCAATTCGAATCGTTATATTAACCCTGATCATTCACACAACTAGGAGAATTTTGAAATCATACCTGTATGACGAGCAGATGGCTTGATCACGACAATTTGGAGTTGATAACGGCTGTGGCCGATTCAACATTCTTGAAAAGGATGGAGCCAGTTGTCTTCTGCTTCTTATCAGTTGCTTGGAGCTGGTTTCTTTGATTGGTCAATACTGCAATTTGATCTTCCAGTGATTGAATTTTCGATTGGAGTAGAGGAACATCGATGTAATATCATTCCAACCATAAATCACACTGGTCACAGGATGACTGTGTGGGTTTTGAAAGAGCAGGCGAGGGTTTGTTCAAATGGCTGAGGGTTTCATCAGGCAATTTAATCCCAGGGTAGCTAGGGTCGTCCCTTAGGCAAGGGGGAAGATTTTTCATGAAATCGTAAGGTGGTTCGGGGCACAAACCTTGCGAATAAGGATACTCACTGGCCAAGAAACGTTCTACGTCAGAATCTGAATCCTCACTAAGGACGATAGGATCTCGCTCAGNATTTGATCTTCCAGTGATTGAATTTTCGATTGGAGTAGAGGAACATCGATGTAATATCATTCCAACCATAAATCACACTGGTCACAGGATGACTGTGTGGGTTTTGAAAGAGCAGACGAGGGTTTGTTCAAATGGCTGAGGGTTTCATCAGGCTATTTAATCCCAGGGTAGCTAGGGTCGTCCCTTAGGCAAGGGGGACGATTTTTCATGAAATCGTAAGGTGGTTCGGGGCACAAACCTTGCGAATAAGGATACTCACTGGCCAAGAAACGTTCTACGTCAGAATCTGAATCCTCACTAAGGACGATAGGATCTCGCTCAGCAGAGGGTTTAGGCTTATTTCTAGCCATTCTCGAAATGAACCAGGCATTCCTTTTTCCTTTGGCATTAGCAGTAGGGTTTGCCTTGGGATTTTTGCTCGCAGGCTTCTTAATAGTCTCGGCCTTCTCGGTTCCAACAGCTGGTAAGCCAATAGAAGGGTTGACCGTAGGCTTAGGAGAGGGTAATAGGATATGTAAGGGCACCGGTGGTTCGGCCTTGGTTTCACTTACCACAGGTTTGTCAATCTGGACAGTGTTTGTGTCATCAAAACCATTTCGGGCTATGAAATCCCTCCAACTATCACCATGTAAACTCAAGTGATAAACGATGATCAGTTTAATAATTCCATAGTGGAACAGGCTACTGTCAGCCTTCTACCATTTAAACCTTTTCGACATTTTATATAGGCTGCACTGAAAGTAAAAGGGCATATTCAATGAGTATCCCATAAACTTCATTAGCAAACGCAGGTGGTAAAGAAACACAAGTCCATATCGACCTTCACAGGTCACGAACTATTTGACTACCATCAAAGTATCGTGCCATCGTGGTTTAAGTGCAGAGATGGGCATACCTTTGTCACAAGAAGTGACCTTGCGCGAAACGAAGAGTAGTGTCCATGGCACCTCCTCGACCTTACAATTTTTGAACCAACGCTAGCCTGTGGCAGGTAACCCTGTAGCAGAACTGATAAATTCCTCGTTAATTTCCAACTGGGTGTCACCCACCTTGGCTCTACAGCCATCGAAAGTCAAGGTGAATTGTCGTGCAACACAGAGGTTAAAACCCTCAAATCGCTGTACAAAGTTGAGCCACCCGTTTTCCTCCAAATCTTTGCGGGCATTGTCAAACATTAACAAGGCTTGGTTTCCATTTGGCTCGATTCGCACGACTGGTGCCATGGAGCCAAGCACATGGTAAGCCGAGGGTTTGGATCATAACACACATAGGAGCAGAGCTACCCGAGCTAACAGAAGTGAACGGGAATAAGGTATAGGCATAACTGCCATCGTGCGAAGGTGGTGGAGCTTATCTCTTCCATGCAAAAAAGTTATTGCCAAAGTACAACCACCGGCTTACATAGTTTTTCAATCCATTATAGCATAGTTCAATAGTCATATCACTTGGCCGACTAATGAAATCAATGTATAAACCAACGCGCGCAAACATTATGCCATAGTTTTAAACACCCAACATATAAATCAAAACCAAAATCAACTATGCGCCAATGTGTCAGCTCATATAATCAATAGTTTAACCAATGTGCCAATGGGTATTCATATAATCAACAAGCCAATAGCTATGAAAACACAAACATAGGTATCATATTAAAAAGATATATATGAAAKATTAAATCATAACACCCATGTATCTTATGAAACCAAAGGTCAAGTAGGTCAAATAAAATACAAATCCAAATGCCAATGCATTATAAACCAAATTACACAATCAATCGAAGCATGAGTACCAATCAAAGGATCTTGCCAGCTATATAATGATAAATAAAAGGTAAGCGTAATAGGCATATCGATAAGAGAGATAATGATAGTTCAGATTATGATTTCAATGAGACCTCGAAAGACGAAGTTTTCACGCTTATAGTCGTGAAAACAAAACGAAGGCAAATGTGTAAATGTCGCAAAAATAAAAGTGTCGTTTATTTAAAAATTGCGACAAAAAATTGATGTTTAGAAAACATTGGTGTAGGCAGCTTATAAGACAATGGAAAAAGTGAATTGGGTGCCAACAGGAAGGAAGACCAACAAATATGAAGCACTTCATAGTTTTTGGAAGCAAATGCTACATCAAAACAGAAGATGGTAGAATGAGAAAGTTTGACTCTCGTGTGGACAAAGGAATACTTGTTGGTTACTCAAGTACAAGGAAAGCATACAAGTGTTACAATCTAAGATTAAACAAAGTTGTGGAAAGCATCAATGTAACAATTGATGAAACATGCAGACCAGAATCAAAGAAAGAAGAAAACAAATCATTGGAACAACTTTTCGAAGAAGAAGATGAAAAATAAGTAGAAGAGGAAGATGAAAATGAAGAGAATCCGATAGAAGCAGAAGAGAAAGTTCAACAAGTATCTCCAAAGACACCTAGCAAATGAGTGCAGAAGAATCATCCTTCAGATCAGATTATTGGAAACAAAGATGCAAGAGTTGAGACTAGAAGAAAAATCCGTTCACCAGAACAAACACACCTAGCACTCTTATCTACAATTGAACCAAATTGTTTTGAAGAAGCCATCAAGGATGAATTTTGGAATAAGGCCATGGATGAAGAATTGGATCAAATAGAGAAAAATGACACTTGGGAATTGGTTCCAAGACCAAAGAATAGGAATGTGATCGGCACAAAATAGGTTTTCAAGAATAATTAAATGAAGATGGACAAGTTACAAGGAACAAAGCTAGATTGGTATGTAAAGGATATGTACAAATTGAAGGAATCGACTTTGAAGAGACATGTTCCCCAGTTGCCAGAATAATAGCAATCCATTTTCTTTTAGCTTATGCATTCTCAAAAAATGTTAAAGTATATCAGATGGATGTAAAATCAACTTTTCTGAATGGGGAACTTGAAGAAGAAGTCTACATTGAACAACCAGAAGGATTTCAGTTGTCAGAGAACACAGACTATGTGTGTAAATTAAAGAAGGCCTTGTATGGTCTAAAACAGGATCCTAGAGCATGGTACTCCAGACTGGATAAGTATCTGCAGCAGGCAGAGTTCAGAAAAGGAAGTGCAGACAATAACCTCTACATCAAAGTAAGTCAAGGTAATATTTTATTAATTGAAGTTTATGTTAATGATATTATTTTTGGTAGTGATGATGACAGGTTACGCAAGAAATTTGCAAAATACATGCAGAATGAATTTGAAATGTCGTTACTTGGAGAACTATCCTTCTTTCTGGGACTTCAGATACGTCAAAGCAACCAAGGAATTTTTATTTCTCAAACCAAGTATATCAAAGAAATCCTAAAGAGGTTCAGAATGGAAGATTGCAAACTAGTTATCACTCCCATGCAAACCACTTGTAAGTTGAGAAAAGATGATGATTCAAAGTCTACAGATCAGAGGAAATATGGGTCAATGATTGGCAACCTACTATATGTGACCAGATGTAATGCAGAAAATTGGATAGGTGGCATGATTTCAAGCATCACCAAAGGAGTCACATGTATTAGCAGTAAAGAGGATCTTCGGATATCTCAAAGGCACAAAAGAGTTTGGATTATGGTATCCAAAAGGAAAGATCTATCACTTATTGCCTACACAGATGCAGATTGGGCAGGATGTATTGATGACCGACGAAGCACCAATGGAGCAATGTTCTACTTAGGTGAGTGTTTGGTATCATGGCTAAGCAAGAAACAATCATCAATATCTCTATCTACAGTCGAGGTAGAGTATATTGTAGCAGCAAGATGTTGTACACAGGTTCTTTGGATGAAACAAACTTTGACAGATATACAGGTTGAGTATGATGAGCCCATTCCAATATATTGTGATAATGCAAGTTCCATCAGTATCTCAAAAAACCCAGTGATGCACTCCAATATGAAGCATACTCCAATCAAGTATCACTTTCTACGAGAACAGGTTGCAGAAAAGAACATCAGAGTTGAGTATGTGGGAACAAAAGAACAAGTGGCAGACATCTTTACAAAACCACTTCCATGGGAAGCCTTTGAATATCTTCGCAAAAGACTTGGATTTATTTCTACTCCAAAATGAATGCTTTTTGAATGATTATCTTATATGTATTAGATGTACACGAGGAAGCACCATAAGAGGATAGTTCAGTCAGGGGGAGAAACCCCGGATGGAAATATGTTTTTTCCATTGATGACAAAGGGGGAGAGATTTATCAGATGCAGAGGACAGAGGCATGGTTCCACGGGGAGAAGATTTATTAGATGCAGAGGACAGAGACAAATTTATCATATGCAGAGGACAGAGGCATGGTTTCAGGGGGAGCATGAGTGATATGATTTCAGTATTGCATCAGAGTGTTGCCATCAATGCCAAAGGGGGAGATTGTTGATTAAGGTTGGTTGTCATTGATGTCAACCCTTGAAGAAAGGCCCGTAGCACAAAGTTTTGGGCAATGGACCCAATATTTTTTTATTTAAATATGACTCATTATTGTTTTTTCATGGTTGATAATAAGTAAATATGGATGAACTCCAAAGTGGTCCCCTTATGGTGAAAGCCCTCACGGGAAGACACTTTGCGGAGTAAGAGAACCCATGCTTAATTATGGAATAATGAGATGAAGGATAGTGAATTTGTCAGGGAAACTATACTCAATGGATATTTCTTTTCATGGCATTTCCGGTGGTATGTATAATTCCACATGACTCCTCGCGGTTAGAGAGTTATGACCATGTGAAGTTGGAGAACCCAGGTTTGGGTAATGGACCCAAGTTTGTTTGATGGATAATGGTATGATTTTTGCTATATTTGAAGGTAATAATATTCTATATGGATATTACATGTCATTCCATTTATGGTGGTATGTGGAATGTCACATAACTCCTCATGGTTTGAGAGTTATGGCCTTACGAAGTTGGAGGACCCTTATATGTCATCTAGAAGTCCCAAAAAGATCAAAGTAGTCAAAGTGGTTTAAGAGATTTTAAAAGGTAAATAATAAAGTGAAGTAATGAGTGTATTATAATTCAAAGTGAATACAAAATAAATTATTTCAATAATAAATTTAATGGATAAATTGGAAGGTGTTAACCCTAAAATAAGGAAAGTGGGCCAAGTGACCTAGAAGATGTTTTTAAGGGAGATACTTGGAGAGTATAAATAAGAGACAAGGCTCTCTCATTTTAATTAAACTTGAGAATATTGAATATATATAGGTGTCTGAGGTAACCAAGGATGTCTAATCCAAATTTCTGAGGGAAGGTGAAGAAAAGAAGGCCGAAATGCAAGGAAGGATAAATTCTTTTGATGGTGCTTTCTAAGGTATGTTATTTACAGGTCATCTCACCATTTTCGTTATTTTTTCTATAATGATTCAGACCGTGAAATTTCTATGCCATTGCGAAAACATACCCAAGTATCTGTGGTAAAAAATTCATTGTGTGAGTAGTTGTATTATGGGAGTTACACTCCATGGAAAATAGGGTTTTTGTCTAGTCCTAAAACTAGTCAAAAACAAGTATTTTGGGTAAAAACGTCATAACTTCTTCATAACAGATCCAAATTTAGTGAGATAAATTGTGTTGATTAGGGTACAGTCTATAGTATGTTTTGTAATAGTTTCATATCAATTCAACCAACATTTCTTCTGGGGAACGCTCTACAAGGTCACTCTCTAGAATAAGTCAGAATTCAACAAGGTATGCCATTTTTCTATAATTCCTTTTCTGAGAGGTTCCAAGTAGTGACACTTGGAGGAATTGCATAAAACACACTAAAAAAAATTGTGTATCAGTTTTAGATATTTATACATTACAGGTTCAAAGTTATGATTAATTCAAGTTAGGGTTATTGACTAATCCAAAACTAGGCATGTGAGACTAAAGAAAAGTTTGATGAAAATGCTAGTCTCTTGTTGTTAAAGTTAAGGAAGGTTTGCAGGAATGTGATCATATACACCAGGTCTATTACAGAGCTACAAATCAGATTTGGATGATGAAATTGATGAGGGCTTTTGGTTGAGGTACATGTTGAGTACATGGTTGAGACAAGTAGTTGATGAGTTGGCACATACATGAGGTGTATAGTTGATGATGTTGGTACATATTGATAAGTCATAGTTGATGAGTAGTTGACACATGATTGATACATAATTGGTACATGGTTGGATGCACTTTTTTATGGTACAGGTTGATTACAGGTTGTTTGGTATAGGTTGGTGCATGGTTGATGCACTTGTTTATGGTACAGGTTGATTACAGGTTGAGGTACAGGTTGATGCATGGTTGAGATTTATTGGTACAGGTTTACAACAGTATATCTCACAGTGATAGTGTGACAATGGTTCCATCATTCTACTTCTACTTCAGGGTGGCAGGACGGGGCAAGGACAGGTGGTTGTAGACACCTTCCGGTTGTAGCCGGAGAACATAGGGGGTTGTAGCCTCCTTCTGGTTGTAGCCGAAGAATTGGGGATTTGGAGCTTCCCTTAGGTTGTAGCCTGAGAAACTAGGGGGTTGGAGCCTCCTTCCAGTTGTAGCTGGAAAACAAAGGAAGTTGGTGCTTCCAATGAATGTAATTCTTCAAGACATATAAGAAAAAACATTATGTGGTTTTCTCCCGATTTGGGTTTCCACGTAAAACACTGGTGTACTGTGTATGTGTGTGATTGTTTATTTCTTACTGCTCATTATTCGATAATAATTCTACATTGATATAACATTTGAAGAAAAATGATTATAATTACGCTATCACCGATTCACCCCCTTCTCAGTAATCCAACAAGTATCCCCATCCCCACCCTCATACACGGTGGGGTTGGGGTTGGGGGTAATAATAGAGAAAACATATTATGTTTTATATATTATTACCCCCACCCACACCCTCATACACCTAGGGTGGGGGTGGGGGTGGGGGTGGGGGTAATAATATAGAAAACATATTATATTATGTTTTCTATATTATTACCCGCACCCCCACCCTCATATATATGAGGTTCGGGGTGGGGAGAATAATAGGTAAAACATATTATTATTCCACACGATCCCACCCTCATATATATTAGTTTGAGGGTGAAGGTGGGGTGACTAATATAGAAAACATAATATATGATGGTGGGGGTGGCGGTGGATCGACTAATATAGAAAACATAATATATGAGGGTGGGGGTCGGAGGGATAATAGAGAAAACACATTATGTTTTCTACATTATTACCCACACCCCCACTCTCATATACAAGGGTGGGGGTGCAGAGAATAATATAGAAAACATAT
>JASDQU010100859.1:195511-206813 GCA_032191745.1 Picea mariana
ACCCCCACCCTTATACACCCCAATCCTCATATATATTAGGGTGGGGATGGGGGGAATAATTATGGGGATCTATAGAAAAAATATTATGTTTTCTAGAGAAAACATATTATGGGTTGGGGGTGGGGTGAATAATAGATAAAACATATTATGGTTTGGGGGTGAGGGGATTGATAGAGAAAACATATTATGCTTTTTCTATTATTTCCTTGACCCCCACTCTCATATATGAGGGTGGTATATGAGGGTGGGGGTGGGGGGAATAATAGAGAAAACATAGGGTGGGGTTGTATGAGGGTGGGGATGGGGGGAATAATTATGGGGCTCTATAGAAAAAATATTATGTTTTCTAGAGAAAACATATTATGCTTTCTCTATTATTCCCTTGACCCCCACTCTAGGGGAATAATAGAGAAAACATAGGGTGGGGTTGTATGAGGGTGGGGATGGGGGGAATAATTATGGGGCTCTATAGAAAAAATATTATGTTTTCTAGAGAAAACATATTATGCTTTCTCTATTATTCCCTTGACCCCCACTCTCATATATGAGGGTGGGGGTGAGGGGAATAATAAAGAAAACATAATAGGTGGGTGGAATATTAGAGAAAACATAGGGAATAATAGAGAAAACATAATATGTTTTCTCTATTATTCCCTCCACCGCTACCCTCATATAATATAGAAAACATAATCTATGTTTTCTATATTATTCTCCCCACCCCAACTCTCCCCCTCATATAATAGAGAAAAAATAACATGTTTTCTCTATTATTCCCCTGGAGCCCACCCTCGTAATAGAGGGTGGGGGTGGGGGGAATAATAGAGAAAACATAACTCATATATGAGGGTGAGGGTGGCGTTGGTGTGAATAATAGAGAAAACATGGGGCTAGAGGGGAATAATATTTTTTCTCTATCATTCCCCTCACCCTCACCCTCATATATGAGGTAATATGTTTTATCTATTATTCTCCTCACCCCCACCCTCATATATGAGGTATGTTTTCTCTATTATCCCCCCTATAATATGAGGGTGGAGGTGGGGGAAATAATAGAGAAAACATACCTCATATATGAGGGTGGGGGTGGGTGAAATGATAGAGAAAGCATAGTATGTTCTCTCTATTATTCCTCCCACCCCCACCCTCATATATGTTTTCTCTATTATTCCTCCCACCCCCACCCTCATATATGTTTTCTCAATTATTCCCTGCACCCCCACCCTCATATATGAGGGTGACGGTGGGGGTGGGGGGAATAATAGAGAAAACATGATAGTTGGGGGGAATAATAGAGAAAACATATTATTTTTTCTCTATTATTCTCCCCACCCTCACCCTCACATATGAGGTTTTTTTCTCTATTATTCCCCCTACCCCCACCCGCATATTATGTTTTCTCTATTATTCTCCCCACGCCCACCGTCTCATGTTTTGCGAGACAAATATTTTGTCTCCATCTATCAGAGATCCTATTTCTATACCGACTCAAGATATTCTTCTTGGACTTTATATATCAATGGTCAGAAATAGTCAAGGTATTTATGGGAATAGGTACCATCCATATCACTTGGAAAATAAAAAAATTTCCTGTAAGAAACCTTCTTTTTATAGTTATGATGATGTGCTCAGAGCTTATCGACAGAAACAAATTGACTTATAAAACCCCTTATGGCTCCGATGGGGGGAAGTGGATTTACGTATCATTACCTCAGTAAACCAAGAAGCCCCTATCAATTTTCGGTATGAATCTTTGGGTACCTTCCATGAAATCCATGAACAATATCGAATAAGAAAAGGTAGTATGGGGGGAATCCTTAATATATATATTCGAACAACTGTTGGTCGTACTCATTTCAATCGAGAAATGGAAGAATCCATACAAGGTTTTTCCTGTTCTGAACACCCAAAGAAATCACTACCATCTCTCAAGATCTAATGTTATTGATCTTATGATAATTTCATTAGTGCATATATAGAGATCGAGGAAGCCTTTTAATAACCAACTTAAACCCATTGCTTAATCCTTCTCATGAAAATATGGAGATTTTTCCTTATGAAGGAACAAACTAGATTGCCCTTTGATAATTTTCCCTTTTATAATAAAGTGATGGATAAAACTTCCATTAAAAATATTATTAGAAGATTAATAGATCACTTAGGAATGACATATACATCACATATGTTGGATCAACTAAAGACTTCAGGTTTTCAACAAGCCACTGATACAACTATTCATTAGGAATTGATGATCTTTTAACAACACCTTCCAAATCATGACTCGTCCAAGATGCAAAGCAACAAGGTTATGTTTCAGAGAAATATAATCATTATGAGAATGTACATGCAGTGGAAAAATTACGTCAATCAATTGAGATATGGTATGCTACAAGTGAATATTTGAGAAAAGAAATGAATCTGAATTTTAACATGACTAATCCCTTAAATCTAGTACATGTGATGTCCTTCTCAAGAGCTAGGGGAAGTACATCTCAGGTTCACCAATTAGTAGTTATGAGAGGATTAATGTCAGATCCTCAAGGAAAAACCCTAAAGTGATGTATTGTTTCCATTCAAGTTTACCTACTACAATACTAGAGTGAATATGATCTCCACCAGACATACATAATGCTTTAGCCAGTACACAGAAGTGTATACCATGATTTTTTTGTCTATCAATAACTGCATGCATCATGCGGTGAATGTGAAGAAGTAGGTCATTGTCTCGACAATAATGAGCCAAAGAAGTATTTGCGGTAAAACCTCCCTTCAGATAGTCATGCATAATGATATGAAATCCCAATTCTCTTGCAAATACTACCTTTTTTATCATTTCTTTGCATGTACCTGTAGTAGCATTCAAGTAATGCCCCTTTATTTCACCCATCTCAGCGTGAGCTTCTGAGCTTATATGAAGCAAATGGAGACAATTTATGCCTAAAGATGATTCTGATCAACTTTGTCCACAAGTTAGCTATAAGTAATGCAACTATGAATCTCATGGAGAGTTTGATCCTAGCTCAGGATGAACGTTGGTGGCATGATTAACACATGCAAGTCGGATGAGAAGTGGTGTTTCTAGTGGCGGACGGGTGAGTAATGCGTAAGAACTTTCCCTTGGGAGGGGAACAACAACTAGAAATGACTGCTAATACCCCATAGGCTGAGGATAAAAAGGAGGAATCCACCCAAGGAGGGGATTTTGTCTTATTAGTTAGTTGGTGAGGCAATGGCTTACCAATGCGATGATCAGTAGCCGGTCCAAGAGGATGATCAACCACAATGGGACTGAAACATGACCCAAACTCTTACAGGAGGAAGCAGTGGGGAATTCTTCGCCATGGGTGAAATCCTGATGGGGCAATGCTGCGTGAAGGAAGAAGGTCCACGGGTCATGAAATTATTTTCTTGGAGWAGAAACAATGACGGTATCTGAGGAATAAGAATCGACCAACTCTGTATCAATAGCCATGGTAAGACATATGATACAAGTGTTAATTGGAATGATTGGGCATAAAGCGTCTATAGGTGGTTTTTGAAGTCCACCGTCAAATCCCAGGGATCAAACCTAGACAAGCAGTGAAAATTACTAAGTTGGAGTACGGTAGGGGTAGAGGGAATTTCCGGTGGAGCGGTGAAATGCGTTGAGATCAGAAAGAATACTAATGGCGAAAGAACTCTGTTGGGACGACATTGACACTGAGAGATGAAAGCTAGGGGAGAAAATGGGATTAGATACCTCAGTAGTCCTAGCTGTAAATGATGGATACTGAGTGTTGTGCGTATCGACCAGCGCAGTGTTGTAGCTAATGCGTTAAGTATCCCGCCTGGGGAGTACATTCGCAAGAATGAAACTCAAATGAATTGACGGGGGCCTGCACAAGCGGTGGAGCATATGGTTCAATTTGATGCAAAGCGAAGAACCTTACTAGGGATTGAAATGTCGTGAATCCTCTCGAAAGTGAGGAGTTCCTTCAGGAACGCGGACACATGTGGTGCATGGTTGTTGTCATCTCATGCCGTAAGGTGTTTGGTTAAGTCCCACAATGAGCACAACCCTCGAGTTTAGTTTCCAGCATTGAGTTTGGAACCCTAAACAGACTGTTGGTGATAAGCCATAGGAAGGTGAGGATGACGTCAATTCATCGTGCCCCTTGCACCCTAGGCGACACACGTGCTACAATGACCAGAAGAAAGGGTCGTGACCCCGTGAGGGAAAGATAACCTCAAAAACCTGGCCTCAATTCGGATTGCAGGCTACAACTTGCCTACATGCAACCAAAATCACTAGTAATCGTTGGTCATCCATATGGCAAGGAATCCGTTCTCGGGACTTGTACAAACTTCCCCTCACACTATGGGAGTTGGCCATGCCCCAAGTCATTATCTTAACTGCAAGGAGGGGGATCTCAAAGGCTGGGCTAGTGACTGGAGTGGGTGGGAGTAGGGGGAATAATAGAGAAAACAAACCTCATATATGAGGGTGAGGGTGGGGGGAATAATAGAGAAAAAATAATATGTTTTCTCTATTATTCCCCCCCACCCTCACCTGCATATTTGAGGGCGGGGGTGGATAAGGGTGGGGGTGGAGGGAATACTTGAGAAAACATATATGAGTGTGGGGGTGGAGGGAATAATTGAGAAAACATATATAAGGGTGGGGGTTGGGGAATAATGGAGAAAACATGGGTGGGGGGAATAATGGAGAAAACATAATATGTTTTCTCTATTATTATACCCATCCCCACCCTCATATATGAGGGTGGGGGTGAGAGGAATAATAGAGATAACACATTATGTTTTCTCTATTATTCCTGCTAGGGTGAGGTTGGGGGTGGGGGGAATACTAGAGAAAACATAATATGTTTTCTCTAGTATTCCCCCCACCCTCATATTATGTATTATGTTTTCTTTATTATTTACCCCAACGCCACCCTCATATTATGTTTTCTCTATTATACCCCCCACACCCACCTTCATATAGAAAACATAATATAAGGGTGGGGGTGGAGGGAATAATAGAGAAAAGATAATAAATATGAGGGTGGGGGTGGAGGGAATAACAGAGAAAACATAATGAGTGGGGGGAATAATAGAGAAAAAATAATAAATATGAGGGTGGGGGTTGGGGGAATAATAGAGAAAACATAATATGTTTTCTCTGTTATTCCCCCCACAGAGTAAATATGAGGGTGGGGGTATGTTTTCTCTATTATTATGTTTTCTTTGTTATTTCCCCCACATAATAAATATGAGGGTGGGGGTATGTTTTCTCTATTATTCCCTTCACCCCCACCTTCATATTTATTATGTTTTCTCTATTATTCCTCCCACCCCCACTCTCACCCTCATATTATGTATGTTTTCTCTGTTATTCCCCCTTCCCCCACCCTCGTATTATAATATGTTTTCTTTGTTATTTCCCCCACCCTCACCCTCACCCTCATATTTATTATGTTTTCTCTATTATTCCCCCCACCCGCACACTCATATGTTGATATGGTGGGGGTGGGAGGATTAATAGAGAATACATTAATCATTACTTTTAAATCTTATAAGATATTCATTTTATAGCTTGTTCCATTTTTTTGATAGTATGTTGATAGGTGAAAAGGATTTAGTGATAGTCATTACATTAGTATTTGATTTTATGAGGTCAAAGTAATTTTGTTTTTGTCATTATTAAATTTTATTTATATAAGGGAAATGAATTAAAGAATGTAACATTTATTTTGGTAGTGAATGTTTAAAGAATATTGTTTATTGAGATGCTCTATAAAATTACTAGTGTAAATCCATTTTAACTTCAAATTTATCAAATCTTGAAAGATATCATTTCAATTGATGTGCAAACTTTTTTGAAGTTTTGTTTCCTAAAAAAGATTTTCACTTTCGAAGATTAGATCCCTTTAGATACTTGAGATATCTAAATTTAAGATGGATCTATGTTGGTGGGAATTATATACAATTGTTATTTCCATTATGCAATAGATCATTTGAAGTCACAAAAGACATTGCATACTCAATCTGCCAATCATTTCTCCATTACAATGCTTTATTGCACAAATACAACTGCTAAGTAATTCGGTACAACATGCTAGATTAATTTTTAAAACCTTAACAATTCCTAGTGTTTGAAATTATGAATTGAGTAAGAGGCCAAGCATTCTTCTCTAGTAAATCTAGGATTGTATGCCATTCACACCAAGAATCTCTTTGTTTGTTGCTCTTGGTTTATGTAAATGGTTTATGGTGATGCAAATGGAAGAGAATAATTTAGTGACATTTTAGATTACATAAAGAGAAAGTGTTCAAATGTAAATATATATTTGTAGAGAGATCAAAATATTTAAAAGTCACTCACTAAGAGCTCAACCTATCACTTACAAGAATTACACTTGGATGAAGAGAATAACAATAATTCCTCCACCTAAACTAAACCAAATAAACTCTTAATCTAATAATTTATTTATATTCTCTTCAATATTTACTTTTACACCTTTCTCAGCTCAAAAAGTTTCCGATCTCCTTCAAAACCTGTAAAAACAAACATAATCGATTAGATTTTTTTTTACAAATTTTATTTCCAATAAACACCAAAAGTGGTCTAAAGTATAGTAAAATCCCCACATAACATAAATATGAAATCTCGAACCCATTAATCAATGAGATTTCAGAAAACTAACTTAAGGTATCTCATATAAATGTAAATAGAAGATAGTAAAAAGCAGCTCTGAAATAATACAGAAAGGAGTAAAAGCAAAGCAGAAAGACTGAAAATTCAAGTCAGAGAAATACCACCGAACAATTCATAACGTCATAATCTGATGCGATCATTATAAATACGGAGTACACACCTCAGTGGCAATAGTTGTAGGGGTAAGTGCATAAACATCCTCAAAACCAAGTTCTGCTGCAATCTCTGCATTTGTATCAGAACGACAAACTTGTTCGTTACACTCTTTGAAAGGACTAGTGGTAAACAAAGCTGGTTATATAACTTGGAGCTTCGATGTGATTTTGGCCATGTCAAGAAATGGGAGATGTGTTTGAGTTCAAAATGAAAAGTAATAGGACAGAATAGGAATATACTTTGCAGTGATACTTTTACATCTGAATTGGCATATGCTTCACCTCTTCGCTCAATAAGTTCAGAGAGCCTTGCAAAAGCCTGTGAAATGCAATAATATATGATATAAATGAGATTACTGAATGCAAAGATTGATAGCGGTTATATGCAGTTATATGAATGTTGTTACTGCTAAACAGACATAGGAGTCAATATAAAGTAGGATTCGGGAGCCTGCCGGTGAGGATGTTAACAGTCAGCCTATTCAGGGTGGATACAAAGAATGATGAGACAAGCCTTAAATGTTTGTTAGAAAGTTTAACGAGGTTCAATCAACAACAAACAGAGCAGAAATACAGCAGTTTATGCAGAAATTCAGCCAGCAGAATGAGGGACCGCCAATGAACTTCCTTACAGAGCCTTAGTGTCTTCTGTCGTCAGAATATTTATAATGAATCTGAGTAAATGTATATGGGCGTTGGTTAGCTGTTCTACTAAATGGTTTTTTTAGTAGGAATCTGGCGATATAAATTTACACGAATCACTATTTTTTATTGTTCAGAATTCATATATGAATGCAGAAATAGATTCAGCATGCTGAAAAACTCCTGAGACACTTGGATTCTACAGAAATAATCACTTAAATCTACAACTCCAACAATTTCTCACCGGATTTAAAGTAAATAACCCAGAAAAAAATCTTCATTTCATAAAATCTTTATAACCTACCCATTTTATACCTAAAAAAAACATATCCTTTTAATACTTTTAAGTTTTATCTTTTCCTTAAAGGCATAAGTCAAGAAACAAAGTGATTTAATTTAATTTTCATAGAATCTTTATAGCCTACCCATTTTGTACCTAGAGGAAACAGATACTTTTAAGTTTTATCTTTTCCTTAAAGGGATAAGTCAAGAAACAAAGTGATTTATTTTAGAAACAGATACTTTTAAGTTTTATCTTTTCCTTAAAGGGATAAGTCAAGAAACAAAGTGATTTATTTTAATTGAAATGATGGTCAGACATTGACATTGGGTATGGATTATAGAGCGAGAAGTTCAACCTGAGAGTAAGGATCAACTAAAACTTGGCCTAGAAGTGGTCGTGATTCAGTCCCCACTGCTGTAACTCGTTTAGCAAGAGCCTCTAGAGGCACATCCAGCCAAACCGTGACTCCTTGCTTCAAATACCTCCTTTATATTTGCAACACAGACAAGAGAGACAACAATTAATTTCAAATACCTCCTCTATATTTGCAACACAGACAACAATTAGTCAATTGTACAACTGATCACTAGTAAAACTGGAAACATTGACTAAGAAAACTAATTTTCTCATGATTTGTACAGATTTCTCACCAATTTTGAGGTCGAACTACAGCACCACCTCCGGTGGCAGCTACTAGCTGATTCATTGAAGACAACTCGCTTAGAACTTTGCTCTGCCAAGCATTTTATCCAGGATATTGATCAGTCCATGTGCCACATAGAAACTAGCTTCAGATAAAAGATTTTCTAAACTGTAAGGTTTGATGAGAACTAATAAGCAGATACCTTATCTAAATCCTGATAAACCTTTGACAAATGATTATATAAATAAACATTAGCAAATTGCAACTAAATCAATCTGCATAATCTAATCCTTTATCTGCAAAAAAAAAAGATGTCTTCCCAAGTGAAACCAATTAAGGATCTTGAATACATGTAACTAATGGACTTCATAGATGATAAAGAAACCATACAATGATTTCATAGATAATAAATGAAGCATAGAATGAAAATCCTTTATGTTTCCTTCTTTGAACCCTGCAGAAGTGGGATATAGTAAAATGGGATGAAGGGAGATTCTRCATCACCTCTRCATCTCTAAAGTACTCTTCATTTTTCTCTTTGAAGATTTGTGCTACATGTGTTCCCCCTGCAGTTAGTTCAATCAACTTATCGCTGCACAGATGCAACAAGATACGTATCAAAATGTTTGATATTACAAGGAAAACAAATGCAATATRCAACTGAGAATGATATGTRGCTTTCAAATTCATATCTTCCGTCTCTGTAAACATACCTGTCAAAAAAAGAATACCCTAAAGCTTCTGACAGAATTTTTCCCACAGTGGTCTTTCCACAACCCATCATTCCTGTAAAACAGTTTGTTTTTTTGAAAAGTGRTTCGTTCGTTTTAGATGTTGCAACAATCACTCTCTTTCCTTTCATTAATATTACTCAGCTTTGACAAGCGCAGAGTACAAATTGAAACWGATTTTGTTTTGCCCAGATCCAAACCTTACCAACAAGAAATATGTTTTTGCCATCCAAGCCTAGTGAAACCTCTTCAGCCTTATTCTGCACTAGAAGTATTACATATAGAATTAGAATTATTTGACAAAAAAAGAGTCTATCAGACAAACCCTGCGGTTGGATAAGAATTTGTTTTGCCATCCAAGCCTAGTGAACTCTTCAGCTTTATTCTGCACTATAAGTATTCCATATAGAATTAGAATTATTTGACAAAAAAGAGTCTATCAGTCAAACCCTGCAGTTGGATAAGAATTCGTGCTACTAAAAAAGTCTTTGAGCCATTCATTGAAGTTCAACATAAAGTCCTCCCCATAAGACCTTCGATTGAAAAGGAAACAAGAAAATAAAAGTAGAAGTCTGACCTTCAAAACTAATGTCCCCTGGGCATCTGCGTCAGAAACTGTTACATATGAAAGTAACATGCTATTAGCAAAGAAAAAACTATACCAGCCGAACCTGAACTCGAGAATGTGCCTAACTTTAATGAAAGCCAACACTACATGTATCCAACAGTTATTTTTTACTAATATCCTTGTTGGAAGTACTTAAAGGATTCTCTACATAATTATCTTAATATAGAAGAGGTTTGTTGAAAATACAAAACACTTAACCTTCCATTGGAAACCAAGTTTGAAAAAAAGTGAAATCTCAAAGATGATAAGTATAAATGGGTACAAAGGGATGTGATAGTTTTATTTAAAATGAGGCTTTTTTTTTTCTTTCATTCATTCTCTACATGGTGATCTCAATGAAATGAGTATAGAAACATATGGGATGCCACACACTATATATATAGTGGAAAAGCTGATCTCAATGAAATGAGTATAGAAACATATGGGATGCCACACTATATATAGTGGAGAAGCTCATATGGGAAAAAACTAATCTCTACATCAATATATTGTACATTAAATGATTTTATTGTGCACATTGTAATGGTACAAGGATTTCATAATATAGGAGTAACATCCACCACTTATTATTTCACAATCTTCTATCTACCATTTTATCTAACATTTTCAACTACCATCATAACCATTGGTCTTAACTACCATTACTTAATAGCCTAGATCAAGTGTTGGATGAGGTGGGTAGATGGGTGGACCAAACAAGTCATGATTACCAATATATCTCCAACATCCTCTCTTAAGATTGAAGTGGGACACAAATAACAAAAATTGCCATCAAGGATAATTGACCAAGTAAACATTATAATAATCCCCCCTTCATGTTTAAATGGGAAGGGAATGCAATAATACTAATGTTGACAATATATTGATCATGCCAAGATGCAAACAAACTCACAACAAATAGTCCTCATGTGAAACTATAGTTTCTAAGAAACAAAAAATCTTCACACAAACTTCTTTGGAACTAACAAAGTACAAAAAAGTTTCCCTTAATGAGCACAAGGGCATAGTCAATCAAGAGCATTAATGAAATCTCATTGTTGCCAGTCAATAGTGTCCAAAAATGATACATGAGATGGCAAAGAGCATGTTGAAGTCGAAAGTAATTAGATGAAGTTTCTTTTAAGGCAAGAGTGTCAAAGATTAACAAGAGCGCTCCTTGAACAAAGAATCATGTTAAAGTAAGAGTGCTCTGATCAAACTCAAATTTCAAGAATGACAAGAATCTTTCAAGCAAGGACTCGAGAGTTGACCACACATTGTGTTCGGGCAAGAGGGTCAGAAAATCATAAAATGCTATGAAAAATACATGTACTGAGATGGCCTTACCATCATAAAGCATCATCTTCTTGCACATTTACACAAAGATAGTAACAAAGAAGGTTTCCATCAAAATTGTCAAGTATGGACACTATGTAATAATGGTCATGATTCAAAATGATCAATGAGGATTGTACAATTATACAATGAATGATACAAGTCAATAGGGGATCTTCAAACAATTGCTTAAAATTTTCCATGACTTAGTC
>JASDQU010100859.1:215292-236121 GCA_032191745.1 Picea mariana
GATTGCTTCCAATCATGATGATTAGGATGTAATTATGGATAAAATGTGGTTGGCAATGAAGTATGTGTTCATTGAACAAAGGATGCAAGTGCAATGACCTATGAATTAGTATCATTTCACTAATTCATGTTTTGACATAGAATCATCAATCAATGGAAGATATGGCTCTTTCAAAACAAAGATGGTTGAAAGATCAATGGAACTTGTTTGAAGATGAAGTTCCAACCTAGCTAATACTAAATTGCATTGGTCTTATCTCATGCACAATTGGGTCGACAAAGCTTTGTACATGATAATCAAGTACACAAATTGTATAACCCATATAATGTAGTAATTGAAACCAACTCATTTTTAAGTATATTTTGTAGTTTTTTGGTGGTGGAATAGTTAATATGTTGAGAGCATAACTATTGATTACATTAATACCAACCACATTAGAAGAATTTAGTCAAATTTGGGTCTTTTCATATGAAAATTTGACCAAGAATTCAATTTGTTTGATTTCCTTCAAATTTGCATTTGTTTTATATGGAAACTAATTTATCCATTTAGAATATAATATCCATCTATCTAATAATATTATATTCATTAAATGATTGTTGTGATGTACATTTGTTGTTTGTGGAGCCTAATTATCTTCCTGATTCAGAGGTTTGTTTTAGTTGTGCTTGGATCCCATTTCTTAACGGGGGGTGTGGGGGGGCTTGCCCCCCACTACTGTCGTCAAAGGGGTCCAAGGGGGGGTGGAGAAAATTAATGGATCCCCCCCCATGGCGGGGGGTTCAGGGGCAATGCCCCCGAATAAAATTTTTGAGAAAAAATGCCTTGTAAAATATTGTAATTTAGTAATCAATCTAGACCGTTCATTATAAGGTCGCAAATCCGACGGTAGAAGTTATGTTAGGGAATTTTTCCTTAGAAGGAAACCCTATTTTATGAGGGAATTGTATTGTGATTGTGTGTGATCATGAATATTGTATTCTAAGGGAGGAGACTGTGAGAGAAAGAAGAGGAAGTTACAATGGGCATGTTGTAGGTTGTATCCTTTCATTTTGTTGGATAATAAAAAGGAAGGACTCGACAATTTATCTTGTGGAAATAGCCCTCACTGGGTGAAACACATATATTTGTGTCTCTATTGTATTGTGTATATCATGTGTTTTATTTCTACATTTGTTTTATTTTATTGCAACATGATCCTGTTTTTCTAACAACTGGTATCAGAGTCAAAGGTAACTCGCAGGAAATGAGGGTTCCTGGTTCGAGTGGGAGCAATGGAGGAAGATAGAAAGTTTAAGGTCGAGAAATTTAATGGCCGAAATTACTAGATATGGAAGATGCAAATGAAAGATTATTTATATCAGAAGGATCTTTACCTACCATTGGGAAGAATAACAAAGAAGATGACGACTATGAAGGATGAAGAATGGGAGGTTCTTGAAAAAAAGGCACTAGGAACAATATGATTGTTCCTGGCAACATCGATGGCTTTCAATATTTCGAAAGAAAAGACAATAGAGGATATGATGAAGGCACTAGATAGACTATGTGAAAAACCCTCGACCTCCAACAAGGTATTTCTAATGAAGTGATTATTTAATATGAAGATGTCAAAAGGTGGTTCTGTTGCAGATCATTTAAATGAATTTAATATGGTTACCAATCAACTAAGTTCTGTAAAAGTGAACTTTGATGACGAAGTTAGGGCTCTTCTAATCTTGTGCTCATTTACAGAAAGATAGAATGGCTTGGTCATGGCTGTAAGTAACTTTGTCTCTGGTTCAAACAATCTGAAATTTGATGATGTTATTGGTGTTATCCTTAGTGAGGAAATGCGACAAAAAAGAACAGGTGAGACATCAGGTAATGAATTGATTGTGGAGACCAGAGGAAATAGAAGGAAAGAGGAAAGAGTCCAGGGAATCATGGTAATTCTAGGAACGACATATCCAAATCCAGACTAGGAAAGATATAGGGATGGAATTGTGGGAAGAAAGTGTTGATATTATGGTAATTGCAGGAGGTATTAACCTCGACATGTAACCCTGACAAGAATAGAATATTACGGGAAGAAAGAAGAAACCCTAAAACATTGACATAACCCTAAAAGACAAGTCGGCTAAAAGAAATATTTAATATTGATTTTTTATCCTCCAAAATGAGAAGTCAGCCCAGACAGCTAAGGAGGAGCAGTATAAATATAGGATGCCAAATCTCATTTGATGCACACAGCTCGCAACTGCATAAATGTAAGAGTGTGCACTGCAGAAACTGAGTAAGTGTGAAAGTCTGGAGAGTAGCTGCAGCTGCAACTACTACAACCTGTATTCTCGGTTTAGGCTTAGAATTTCTATTGGTTATGGCTTGGAATTTATGCCTTGTGTGCTATCTCTGGAGAGAGGTACGCTACATTGATTGACTATTAGGCCTAGGGTTTTCTTTTGGAATTATTCTCTGTCAAGGTTAAGGCACTTGGGGGTGGCTTCGACCTATGGTTGGGTGACAATATTGCTATATTGTCTATGGTTAAATGAGAACACCTATTATTTCTAACAGTTTATGGGCCCACACTATCTTTGGACAATCTAACCACTGGAAGATAGATTGGGAGGATTTCCTCAGTTACAGTTGCAGTTGCACTCAAAGTTTTTGTTGCAGCAAAGAAACCCTAACCCTCTTTTTGAAGCACCTTAAGTGAAGAGATTGACCTAATTTTTGGATAGCCTAGTGCGCCTTAACTTAGCGCACGTCCTAGTACTCTCAACAAGCTAAGACATCAAGTTTGAGTTTTTAGTCAAAGTCAAAGGTTGACCAAGTCAAAGCAGTCATGAATTACTCTATGAAGTCAGAAAACAAGTTAGAAGGGGCTTCCAACTTCAGAGCATGGAAGACAAGGATTGATCTCATCCTTGTCAATAATAAAGTGTTGAATATCGTGAAAGGAAATATTGTGGAACCACAGTTTGAAGAAGGAAAAGAGAAGGAACTTTAGAATGTTGTAGTTATGGAGAAGGTCAAAGACAATGACATCAATGCCATGAGTATCATAGTGGACTCTGTAAAATACCACTTAATACCCTACATCTCTCATCTTGACTCATCTAAAAAGATGTACGATGCCCTAACTAACCTCTTTTGAGTCAGAAACATTGGACAAGTAATGAGTCTGAGGAATGAGCTCCGTGACATGAAAATGAATGATGATNCCTTGTGAGAATCTCTCAGTTAAGAGATCAACTACAAGTTATTGAAGAAATCATTTCAGAGAAGGAACTGGTAAATATAGTACTCAATGGTCTTCCCAAGACATGGGATGCATTTGCCGCAAACATGAACACAAGAAAGGATTATACCACATTTGAATAACTTTGGACTTGTTGTGCACAAGAAGAATCAAGGATTAATGCAAAAGAGAAATCCCAAAAGAAATATGATGATCAAGCTTTCACAACAAGGTTTAAGAATTTCAGGAATAAGAAGATTCTTGTCTCAAGGAAGAAACTGAATCAAGAAAATGATATGTCAAAGATACAATGATTCAACTATCGAAAATATAGTCACTATAGAAACCACTATCCTGAGTTAAGGAAAAGGAAGGAAACATACGAAGCAACAGTTTCCGAAGAAAGGGAACCCTCAAAGAAAGTCAAGAAGGATAAAACAAACATCTTCTTCTAAGTCAAGGTAACACTATTCTTCAAAGATCTTGTATATATCATGTTTACATAGTTTTTGTAAATATCATGTATATCTATTTCTTAGAAGAAAATATGTTCAAGTAAAACAATACCTATGGAATAATAAAAGGATAAGGATTTCTATTACGATGACTACAAGTCAAGAAATACACATGAAAAAGATGAAGTATGTTGACAATCTTTGGTAACAATTCATGTGGAAGATATTATATAAGTAACAACTGCTAGATAAGCCAAAACCAAAATCAAACCTAAAGAGACCCAAAAGAAGTCAAAACAGAAAGAAGTCAGCAATCAAGAGGAAATTAGAAAAATACTTGTGACACTTTGCAAAAGGAAATAAGGATGTAGACAGAAGCATGGACTCTCTTAGACGGATGGAGATGATTACATAATTCCAAAACAAGAGCATGCATTCATGTATGAAACGAGGATTAGGAGGGAGCTAATCCTAATTGATATGATCCATTGAGGATTATGAAGTATATGTGCTTATTCCCATTGAAAGTTGCAACCATGATAAGCAACACGTGTTCAAAAGAAGTCTTCTTTGAAAAGAAACCTCAAAGTATTCTTGGTTTTCCATCTACATCCATGATCCTATGATGAAAGGAAGAAGTTGGAATATTTAGGGCATGGAATCTATAGAAGACTCCATGGACCCAAGAGATAAAGTGAAACATGAGGAAGAACATGAAGATTCCAAGAAATAAAAGCTAGAACAACCAGTTATTATACCGAGAATCACAAGACTACGAGCTTGGTTTGAACCCACTAGAAGCAATCAAGCAAAATAAATGGAAGTTATGATGAAAAAAAATTTATGTAAGAAATTGCGAAAAAGGGTTATGAATGGAAGCATTGCGAGATTCAGAACTAGATGTTCTTCCAGAAGGAGGAGAATACTATGATAACATATTGTTCCCGTAAACTAGATATATCTCTATCTGAGCTATTATATCTCTTGCAGTATCCATGGATTGGAGTTTACATTAGTTGGTTGTAAAAGACTGTTCTCCCAATAGAGCATTTGAGGAAGAAGCTTATGTAAAGAAATCTCAAGGTTTTGAGGTATACCAAAAAGAGACCCATGTATGTAGATATAAGAATACCTTGTATGGATTCACACAACTTGATGCAGAGTATCTCATATATAGCAGAAGCATGGTGAAAATTTTCTATGACAGAAATAGTGTATCAAAATAGTTACTCAGAAGTCTGGGATGACGGATTGCTAATCCATGGCAAACTCTCATGATTAAAGAAGAAGTTCTACTTGGATATGTTTCAGTTTGACCCTTGCCACGATGTCATGATCTAGCAAGAAACAAAAGTGTTAAATTCGACCATGATATATATTGTAATGATCAGAGCTACATGAATCCTTCATAGAAAACTAGTGTTCCATAATAGACCAAAGTACATTGAGATCAAGCATTACATTCTCCATGATGAAGTTCAGAAAAGAGAAGTGGTTCTCCAATATATCTCCACAGATGAGAAGATAATAGATATTTTGGTAAAACCTCTGTCCAAGATGAAAATTTTGCAAGTTGGGGCTTGTGGAGACGACTTCCTTATTGAAAAAGGAAGAGATTAATCCTAGGTTGGGAAGGAGCATTGATGTGTTATTGATTTATGGACAATCATTTTTCAGTTTGAAAAATGATTCAAGACGAGTAGTTCCTTTCCAGTTCGGAAAGTGGTTTGATATTTCTGACAAACATGCATTTTCCAGTTCGGAAAAGGGTCCAGATCAGACAATCATTTTCATAATGAAAATGGTTCGATAGATTGTTGATGTACCATAAACAACGATTCCCCTTGTGGCCAATGTGGGGGAATTGTCTAGGACAACCATTCTTCTTGGGAGTCACTCTGAGTAGTGGTCAAGTAGAATGTTTTTCCTTGCTGAGAAGTCATTCTTTCGAAGTTCACATTTGTGAGCAGTTTTGAAGAATGGTCTATTTTGGAGGTTGGTGTAGGACAATCATTGCCATTAGGAAATGGTCCAGATAGTCATTCCCTAGGGCAGACTCATTCTATCTAGGTTGCACTATGATTAGTGCTGGAGGAATGGCCTAGTTAGGCGAATGGTCCAGGTTCAACAATCAAGGACATGCATTCCCTAGGGAAGACTCATTCTCTCTAGGTTGCACTATGACTAGTGCTGGAGGAATGGCCCAGTTAGGTGAATGGTCCACGATCAGAAATTAAGGACAATTATTCTTCTATGCTTGAGAAGAATAGTCTAGATAGCCCATGGATGATGTTTTACTTTCTAAGGGAAGATATTCTTCAAGATCTCATAGACGTGATCAGAAGAATGGCCCAGATGACTCAGTTTATATCATGATATTGTTTCTATGCAGGTTGATATGAGATGATATGATTTCTATGGAGACTATATGTGTCTGGATAGTATATGTATGCTACTATGGTGGATGTGTTCCACTGGTTGTGACTATGTGTCACTGATTAAGTAGTTGTGTGCTACTTGGTGTGGCTGTATACCACTGGATAGTAGTTGTGTACCACTATGGATAGACATAGTTGTGTTCTATTGAATGACATTGTTCTAATTTCCATGTAGACTATCAATAGTGTTGAAAATGATTACCAACTAGATGTATAGTTAGTGTGCTAGTGGACAAACATTCTCCAGGAAGAAAATTTGGTCCAAGGAATTTATTTTTCTAGGACATATGTTTGGATTAGAAGAATAGTCCTTGTAGCCCATGGCGTGGCTTCCAACATCTGTTGGAATATTTATTCTTCTAGGACATATGTCCAGATTAGAAGAATGGTTCTTGTATCACTATGTGGAGTGAGTGACTTATTCAACATCATGCATGATTATTCAGATGGAGTATGGCTTTGAGAGATTATGCAGTTGATGCTATCAGATGATACTGATAGTGGTGATGGTGCTTGTGGTCTAATCATGAGATATCCTGTGTGGATATGATGATGCTACCAGTTGAATGGTATGTTTGTGCTCAATATTGTTGCTCTCAATACCTCCTTAGCTAGGAGGGAGTGTTGATATTATGGTAGCTGCGGGTGGTATTAACCTCCACATGTGACCCTGACAAGAATATAATATTCTAGGAAGCAAGAAGAAACCCTAAATTATTGAAATAACCCTAGAAGACAAGTCAACTAAAAGAAATATTTAATATTGAGTTTTTAGCCTCCATAATGAGAAGTCGGTCCAAACAGCTAAGGAGGAGCAGTATAAATATAGGACGTCAGATCTCATATGATGCACACAACTCGCAACTACATAAATGTAAGAGTGCGCACTGCAGAAACTGAGTAAGTGCACAAGTATGGAGAGTAGTTGTAGCTGCAGCTGCAACTACTGCAACCTGTATTCTCGGTTTAGGCTTGGAATTTCCATTGGTTATGGATTGGACTTTCTTCCTTGTGTGCTAGCTCTAGAGATAGGTACGCTACATTGATTGGCTATTAGGCCTAGGGTTTGCTTCCAGAATTATTCTCTGTCAAGGTTAAGGTGCTAGGGGGTGGCTTCGGCCTATGGTTGGGTCACAATATTGTTATATTGTCTATGGTTAAATGAGAACACCTATTATTTCTAATAGAAAGGACATACGAAGAAATATTGTAGAGCTCCAAAGAAACAAAGAGATGGAAAACAAGAGAAAATCAAGAAGAAAATGTAGCAGGTGATTTGTTACAAGATGCTTTGATTCTTTCTTTAGATAATGTTATTGATTCTTGGGTAGTAGATTCAGGGGATTCATTTCATGACACACCCCATAGGAAACATTTTCAAGATTATGTTCAAGGTGATTTTGGATAGGTTGATTTGGGTGATGATGCACCATGTAAAACTGTTGGAATGGGTAAGGTAAAAATAAGGAAAAAGAATGGAAATCCATGGCTACTGATAAGGAAATTTAAGTTTGTATATCTACATTTAAGGATAAGGAATGGAAGGTCACTAAAGGATCATTGGTGATAGCAAAAGGAGAGAAGGTAGGTACATTATATTTGTGTACTAATAATGCTGACTCTTATATCTCTTTAGCTTCTACAGGAGTGGATACAACACTATGGCATCATAGGCTTGGACACATGAGTGAGAAGGTGATGCAGATACTTCACAAAATGATTTTTTTGTCGGATCTTAAACAAATTGATTTGGATTTCTGTGAGAACTATGTTTATGGAAAACAAAAGAGAGTCAAATTTCTTAGAGTCGGAAAGGAAAAGAAAAGTGAAAAGTTAGAGCTTGTGCATACAGATGTATGGGGACCGGCTCATGTATCATCTCTTGGCGGATCTTGTTATTATGTTACTTTTGTTGATGATTCAGATAGAAAAACTTGGGTTTATTGGATTCAAAAAAAATGTGATGTTTTTGACACTTTTAAGAAATGGAAAGCTTTGGTGGAGAATGAGACATGAAAGATGTTGAAGTGTCTCAGATCAGACAATGGAGGTGAATACTGCATCAAGGGTTTTGATGATTATTATTCATATCATGGGATTCATAGAGACAAGATAGTTCCAGGAACACCACAAGAAAATGGTGTGTTAGAAAGGATGAACAAGACAATCATGGAGCGTGAAAGGAGTATGAGATTGCATGCATGGTTTCTCTTATAGTTTTGGGTAGATGTTGTAGATATTGTTGTTTACTTGATAAACATAGGACCTTCAATTTCTTTGGATGGTGGCATTCTAGAGGAGGCATGGACATGTAAAAAGGTAAACTATTCATTTATGAAGACTTTCAGTTGCGAAGCATTTTTCAATATTGATAAAAAAAAAATAGAACAAATCTTGAAGCAAAATCCACGAAGTGTACCTTTATTGGATATGGTGTTAATGATTTTGGTTATCGCTTATGTGGTTATGAAAATAAAAAAAATCATTAGGATTAGAGATTCCATATTCAATGAGAAAGTCATGTATAAATATCATTTGTAAGGAAGGAATCGGGAAGAAGACAAACTAGAATACGTAGTGCTTTATGAGATCACTGAAAAAGAAATTACAAAGGTACCAGAAAATCAAAACATACAACAACAGGAGCATCATGTACCCCAAACTTCAGCAAGTGTTGTTAGAAGATCTACCAGGTTAAGTAGATCCCCTAAATGATACTCTCCTTCATTGTATTATTTATTGTTGACTGATTTTGGTGAACCATAAATTATGAAGAGGCAATGCATGTAGACACTAAAAGGAATTGGGAGAAAGGAATGAAATAAGAAATGGATTCCTTGGTAAATAAACAGACTTGAGACTTGGTTCACTTGCCTGTAGGAAAAAGAGCATTGCAGAATAAATGGGTTTATAGGTTGAAGGAAGAAGATGGATGCAAAAAGCGGTACAAGGCTAGACTTGTTGTAAAGGGGTTTGCACAAAATAAAGGTATAGATTTTGATGAAATATTTTCTCTTGTTGTTAAAATGACTTCAATTAGGACTATTTTAAGTCTTGTGGCAGTAGAAGATTTGCATCTTGAATAGTTAGATGTAAAAACAATTTTTCTCCATGGGAATTTGGATGAAGAGATTTATATGTAGAATCCATAGGGGTATGAGGTCAAAGGGAAGGAGAATTTGGTATGCAGGTTGAAGAAGATATTGTATGGCCTAAAGAAAGCTCCAAGGCAATGGTATTTGAATTTTGACAGGCTTATGACAGAACAAGGTTATAGTATATGTCATTCTGATCACTGTGTTTATTTTAAGAGGCTACAAAATGGAAGCTATATTATTTTTCTATTGTATGTAGATGACATGCTTGTTGCAGGGTCTAATATGCAGGATATAAATGTGCTCAAAAATAAATTAGCTAATTCATCTGAGATGAAGGATTTGGTTGCTGCAAAGAAAATCCTTTGTATGAGAATAACAAGAGACAAGAAAAAGCACAAATTTGTAGATTTTAACCTTGTACAATATTTACTGGAAACAAATTTTCAGTAAAAGAATAGAAAATATACAATGGGAGATGCAAACATTACACAGAGATTTTTTCCCTAGAAATCCAAATCGGGAAAACCAACATATTCTATATTCATTCATAGTGTTACATTGTTTACAATACAATATACATATAGGAGCCAGCGGCATCCAAAACCCTAACCCAATGGTCTGGATTACTCAACAACCCTAATTCCTTAACTGGAAATAGAAAACCATTGGCAACAAACCATGTGACAAAAAACCTCCCAACAATGGACACGAAAATCGAGGAAAAAATGTGACTCGTGAAAAGAATATAACACATACCCAACATTCTCCCACTTTTTGTTTTCTTTGCATACAGGGGGTTATAGGGTTACATAGTCAACAATTTAGGGCAACAATGCCCATGGATCCTCTACACTAAGAGAACTTCTCAGTGCTCACATATTTTGTTAATGAATATGCAGCATTCTTCAAAGTGTCCACCTTCATCAACAACACTTTATTTTCTTCAACCATGTCTCTCACAAAGTGATATTGAATATCAATATGTTTTTTCTTTGAATGATAATCTGGGTTCTTCGCTAGACAAATTGCACTCTGGCTATCACAATCTATCCTTACATCTTGTTGTACCAACCAATACCTGGACACAATATTTGTAACCATACTTCTTCCTTACCGGCATGAGTGGTTGCTATGTATTCAACTTCTGTAGTTGAAAGTGCCACAACAACATGTATTTTTCTCATCCAACTTGTTGCTCCTCCAAACAGGTTAAACACGTACCCACTTGTAGATCTCCTACGATCCAGATCTCCAGCCCATTCTCCATCCACAAATCCATGTATATCAAATACTTTGTCCAATCCTGATATTCCTTGGTAGCACAATCCATAGCTAGCGGTGCCACGTAAATAACTTAAAACCATTTTTATTGTTGTTACAAGGGAAAAACTCTCTATGGCCAAGGGTAAATCACAAAATACAGGTATGACTACACAAATCAACTCAATTCCAACATATGTTATATAAACTAATGTGCAAGATAAGAAAGAGGCCTACCTCGATCCAATGTTTGATGGTGTTCCATTGTTGAGCACTTTGACCCAAAGCTTTATGCCTGCAATAAGTTCTTAACAAACGAGTAGAGCAAGTATATAGTCATGATATAAAGGGGTTAGCACTTTAGATAGCATAATCCATCAATAAACATTACAAACATGCCCATGGATAATAATCATACATTTGCAATATACCAATAGGACGGGAAAGGAGTATTTCTNAAATGGGCCTCCACCAATTCAATCCTCCACCAAAGGCAAGCTCACAAGAGAGAGTCAATGAGGTTCTCTCAACAATAGGGAAAGAGCTTGGGGGTTGAACACTATGTTCAGACTTGAGGGACAAAGGGATGCAGACTCAATATGAAGTAATTTCTCTAGAGTAACTTTTCTCTCAAAGTTGAATGCTTTGAGAGCATTCAACTTTCCATAGCTCGAAATTGTGCTTTTATAGCCTTCAGAATGCAACTGAAGGGCATAGTTAGAACATTTCCAGTATGTGGAAGGTCAAGGATTAGAGATCTTCTGTCCTGACATGGAAACCCAACTTCATTTTTGTATTTTTTGGCACAAATCCCAATGTACACGGGCTGTAGTGGAGAAACCAGCGTATGCGCATCTTGCATAACTGATAGGGAGCGTATATGTGGAAAAATGTATATTTTTTGCTCTGGATTCATCAAAAGGGGATGACAAGTCTGCATAGGGAAATGGAAAAAGGCCCTCTGTGCAAGATAACAATGGTGAGGCAAATCTCGCTATAACAGATGCCCCCTAATGAGTGAGATCAAAGGAGTATCTGTGATGGCCGAAATACATTATAAATAACCCAGAAGTGGAGTGGTAGATAACCAGCTGGATGAACTCAATTTCTTATTACATTATGTACTGAATTTGCATACATGGCTACCAAGAATACAATGCAGATCCATGTGGAAAATATACCAAACAAGTTTTCATGGCCATGAATAGGAAAATACAAATGCGGTTGCATGCCAAAAGCTGTCATAGTCACGAACAAGGCCCAGTGAAACTAGTCTCAAAATCAATATGAAGATATATGTATACCATGAAGTACAATCTGATCTCCCATGATCACTAAAGTCGAATAGGTGGTGGTCCAATGAAAGAGAAGCAACAACTCAGGAAAGCTGCAGCCACATAGTGATGTCTTCAAGTCTTCTACACAATCCGCCAAGGTGCAAGTCTACATCATGTGAAAAAGGAGATGAGGTTGAACATGATGAGACATCGTTTGATTACTGGTCATTGAGGTATACCGTTAACAAACGTGAGACAACCTACCAATAATGAAAGTAGGTATCAAGGCACTGAGTACATTTCTACAAGTGTGAATAAAGGAGTTGGTGTCGAACACTTGAGAAATCCATTGATCAAGAGACATTGATGTATTCCCATCTGTCAATGGTGAGAGAGCCTGCCACTAATGACTGCAAGCCTCAAGCCACTCACGAAACTCTAGGTCCCATATCCAGAATAAATGAGCTGAAGTTGATGGAAAGAGAATCGCTGAAAGGAGAGCATTAAGGCATTTCTCATCGGTCAGCACGAGGAACAAAGCAAGAGATTCATGATTTGGTGGAGATCGGACGAAGAACATGTTCACAAACCAACAACCCTGTGCATCTTTCTCGTGTACCAAGTGCAAGCGGTATGAAAAAGACCCTTTGAATAGAAGCCAATGATGAAAAATGATGACAAAGGTAAGGAAACCACCAATAAGGCTAATGAAAACCAAGACACTGCATGAATCCCAAAGTGTGAATAGATGTCTTGCCGTCAAACACAAGGGAAAACATTCAGTCAATGACCAATGATGAAGTGTCGATTGTTGGGTTCAAGGTGACCTACCAATGATGAAAGTAGGGCTAGAGTGCATAATAATACCATAGTATTATGTGATTCTGAGACAAACTGAGGGTATGGCCGACATGCAAAGTCAAGATTTCTAAGGACTGGCTGACAGAGGTTGATAGACTTCCTTTGAACAAGAGCATGAGACATGGTGGACTTCGACAACATAGACTCAATGATGTGACTATTAGATGCAGGAGGCATCAATAATATTCTCTATAGGGACTGGAAGAGTAACCAGTCGGTAGAGAAAACTCTGTAACTAGATCAACTTCCTAAGGCCATGATAAACCCAAAATTATGATGACGCAAGGACTCAATAACTTTGTGCTTTGTTCAAAGGTGACACGACTGATGCCAATTACAATATAGTTCGTCCTTCCCGCCCGTCTTTTTTTTTTTCATAACAAATGAATGCTATGATACAGAGGAGGGAACGAGTGTCGCAAGTAAGCAAAACTAGTTCCAGCAGTGGAGCGTACCTATGCTTAATGCGGAATGCATGCAGGAGATGGACACTCGGGGTGATGTTCCCTCTAGGGTATAGGGTGTCAAATTGCGAAGGATATAAACAAGGATCTGCTTGGCTGAGGATGCAAAAACTGCTTAGGCAACGATTTATAAAGCAAAGAGAGAACTGGCTAAAGGCTCAATACTGCAAGCAAGGGCATGAGATGCAATCACAACTTAATGCCAAAAAATGTCCTTTTTTATGTCTTTTAGTATACTTGGTGTAAGAAAGGGGTAAACTTGTGCCAAATAGATGTCTTTTCAAATCCAATTTACGAGTATGAAAAAGACAAGTTCACTTGGCAATATTTTCTATTTTTGATAACGAGTCGGAAAAGAGTTTAACTAAGACTCATGACCTTTCAAATTCAATTTTAATGAGTGTGAAAGGGACAAATCACTCAGTAATCTTTTCATTTATTTAGATGAGTCGGAAAAGAGCTTAATTAAGACTTGTTTTCTATCTTAATCAACATGTAAAGGGGGAGGCCAAGGCTCCCATTTCAGTCTTTTGCGGAAAGTTAGTATCTCACAAATAGCTAGCAAAATCTTGGGAAAACCCAAAGCTCTCCATGTCGAGGAGGAGAAAGTGGTAATGGAGGTTGCAGTCTCCATGATGGTTCAGATAATGTCTCTTAATGGAAAAGACATAGGTGGGGGAATGGGATGACCCATTAGATCGTTCCAATCGAAGGGAACTTCGTCAGGACTTGGAGGAAGAATGTTCTGGGAAAGAATAAATCTCTCTCATTCAGAAGGGGGAGGATTTGAAATGTTGATGACATGACTAAAAGGTGCATCATTCTCTTCAGGGAGAGTAGGGTTGACCATATATTGCACCGGTGTGGCCACTTCTTCAATTATAGGCTAAAGAGGATGCATAGTAACGGGGGAAAGAGACACCTCCCCCTAGACAAAGGGGGTGAGGTCGGGAGAAAATTGCGTTGATGGAACCATTGAGACAATCAAAGGAGAAGTGGTGTGAGGAGAAACCACGGAGGCTTCAGAATCCAAAAGGATTTTGGGTGAGCCCCACGCTTCTGGTATCCTGGTAGTAACCGAGCACAAATGAGTAAGGTGACTTCCTTCGCAAGTCCTGCAAAGGAATTTTGGTTTACGTCTGAGACATCTAGGCTTCTCAATGTAACTAGAAAAGGAAAGAGAGTCGTCTCCTGTATGATGAATAGAGGCAGGAGATGTGGCAGGACTATGATTTGGGGTAAAAAGAATGTTTCCCCCAACATAACTGGTAGAGGTTAGGGGCAAGCTGTCGACATAATTTGTAGAAAAATTCGACCCATATCCCACGTGACTGGAAGAGGTTGGTGATGGAGCACTAGTATGACTGACAGTGACTGGGATGGCGATAGATTGTGGCATTTGATTCCACGGTCCGGGGAAAGATTGATTATGAAAAATTGCAAGCCAGGAAGGATCTTGGTGTACCCCTTGCCTCAGCCAAGAAAAGTGTTGGTTCACACCAAAATGGTTCGAAGAGGTTTGGATCGGCATCGTCACTAAGGTCTGTGAAGAGACCAAAGTAGGATAAGGATTATTTGAGTGAGGATATATGTTTCCCCCTTGTGAAGGGGTCCCATAAAGAGGGTAGCCCGAACCGTAAAATTGCTTCTCCCCATATGAAAGACCTGGGGGTACTTAAGGACCTGTCATGGAAAAAGTGTTCGAAGGAATTGACATGGCAGACGAAAGATACATGGGTGGGGTGCAATAAGTGGGATAAGCACCCATTTGAGTACTGGATCCTAAAAGAGCACATCTAGTATTGGATCCATAGGGGGGAAGGTTCCAACCTCCCATGGGGACATGACTCATATCAAACGAAGAAGTAGGTATCAGAGCCATGGTGCCCTTGGGTCCAATGCTAGGATTCATATATGTGGACCAGGGAGAGGGTTGCACGGGGGAAGGCATATCAATAGAAAAATGGCTAGAGACCTAAGGTGAGGACTGAGCGTTGTAGTATTGCATACCATTGTAAAAAGCAGAAGGGTTCGTCCCCATGAAATTAACAAGTATCATGGGGTGGGTAGCAATGAATGAGAGAGAAAAAGAAACTTCACTCTGCATAATGATGAAACCTAAAATAGACTCCTAAGGTCAACTAGTAGTCAAAGAGCATTCCAAAAAGTCAAACGACCAATATGCATGTAAACAACCTAAAGTGGCTGAGTGGCCTCCCTCGCTAAGGAAGGTATGTCTCGTCCAAGAGGGACTTGAGACTCCCCGCTAAAGTTTGGAGGTAACATAATCAGTTATAGGGGCCCTCGTGGGCTTAACAAGCAGTCAGTCAGATCTCCCCGGAGAGGTAATCCTTCATAAAGGATGTGTGTTGTCTGACCCCTATTTGACCCATGGTACAAGTAGAATAACCCCTGCAAGTAACTTATGAGATACCTAAGTCAAGCAACTAATACAACACTGTATAATCGATGCACAAGCGAGCAGTCGTAAGTCCATATCACCATATGGGTAGGGTAGAAAAACCCGAAACCTTGAAATCACCACCTCTCACAAAGGTATGGGTACTAGAAAGATCCCCAAATACCAATAAATCCACAGAAATATCTCTGAAGCTAGGTGAGTATCCAGGGGTTATCCTTTCAACTAACTTCGCGCGACCTCGTGATTAACTCCGGTGTGAGCGGAGCCTCCTGATATTACCAATTATACAATGGACTTCTCAACTTCTTGTCTCAGACACATATGTTGATTTAATTGTCTTGGAGAAGTTTACTCACAAAATCCTATTCCAAGGCACTAAATCCTAGACTAGTTTGTGCACCCTAAAAAATAAAATCCTGACTAATCAATTTTAGTTTAAAGCATAAATTTTATTGGTCGTGATTACTCAAAAAGGTATGGAAGCAAAACTCATGATGTTATGACTCTGCAAGAAATTGAATATGAATATAATGCAAATTCTATCTTTAACTTTTCAATGAATGATATGCTAATAAAAGCAGTGCAATTTTCGATTTCAACTCTACAATTTAGAAGTAAAATGCGATCTTTTGCTAAATGAACTAAGCTAGTGATAAGGGCTCAAAGACAAAAATGTTAACCAATGAAAAATGCCTATTTTTTTGTATTTTCAATATATTAAAGAGAAAATGTATGGACTATAAATCAACCTAATATATAAGTTCTACTGTGTATAAATGAAATAACTCAAGTAGAATACCAAGCAGCCAAGAAAACATCCTAGGGTCCAAGGACAACAAGGATGAAAAATAAAGAGAAAGACTATGCCCAAAAATTCAACTCCCAACAGGTTTCCTGTCAACCTAGAGAAACTCAACAGGTACTACAGAGGCTTAAGAAGGCTCAACAATCCCCAAATCTCACCCAACAATCACTAAACCAAGCAAACAAGCAAAGGAAAGTGGTATATGTGACTGTTCAGGAGAACAGGGCGTATATACGCATCCTGCAGTAAGACATCAAGCGTGTATACGTGATTGTCTGGGAGAAAAGAGAGTATATGCTTTAAAACAAGGCCAGGAAAAGGCAAGAAGGTTGAAAAATCAAACCCATAGTGAACATAATCTATCAAGTAGTGATACGACAAGAAACACAAAGGAAAAAAGAGCAACACAGGAAGAAAAAATACTTCAACCCTTAGAAGGAAGATCCATCCCCATTGGAGTCACCAATTCTATTACGAGGGAAAAAATCTCTATGTCCAAGGGTAAACCACAACAGACAGGTATGACTGCAGAAATCAACTCAATTCCAACATATGCTATATAAACTAATGTACAATATAAGAAAGAGGCCTACCTCGATCTAACATTTGATTGTGTTCCACCGCTGAGCACTTTGACCCAAAGCTTTATACCTACAATAAGTTCTTAATAAACAAGAAGAGCAAGTATATAGTGATGATATAAATGGTTTAGCACATTAGATAGCATAATCCATCAATAAACATTACAAACATGCCGATGGATAATAATCATACATTTTCAATATACCAATAGGACGGGAAAGGAGTATTTCTATTAATAATTGATCAGTAGAAGTGACGACATTACAGATTTCTATGTCAGCACGGTTCGAAACCAAGAAACCAAGTTCCTTCCAACTGGGTCTCCACCACTTCAACCCTCTACCAAAGGCAAGCTCACAAGAGAGAGTCAATGAGGTTCTCTCAACAATAGGGAAAGAGCTTGGGGGTTGAACACTATGTTCAGACTTGAGGGACAAAGGGATTCATACTCAATATGAAGTAATTTCTCCAAAGTAACTTTGCTCTCAAATTCGAATGCTTTCTCCCCTTTTCCATAGCTCGAAATTGTGCTTTTATAGCTTTCAGAATGCAACTGAAGGGCTAAGTCGGAACATTTCCAGTATGTGGAAGGCCAAGGATCAGAGATCTTCTGTCTTGACATGGAAACCTGACTTCATTTTTGTATTTTCTGGCACAAATCCCGATGTACAGGGGTTGTAGTGGAACAACCAGCGTATACGCATCTTGCATAACTGATAGGGAGTGTATATGTGGAAAAATGTATATTTTTGGCTCTGTATTCATCAAAAAGGGATGACAAGTCTGCATAGGGAAATGGAAAAATGCCCTATGTGCAAGATAGCAATAGTGAGAAAAATCTCGCTATAACAACTGTTGTCCAATGCTCCTTCCCTAGTTTTGACATATACCTGCTCAAAACTCCCACTGCATGTGCAATGTCTGGGCTAGTACAAACCATTGCATACATCAAAATTCCAACTGCACTCACATATGGAACATGATACATGTCCTCCTCCTCTTCATGTGTCTTGGTACAAGGACCCACAAACAACTTTACACCAACAGGAATAGGAACCTTGATCGGTTTACATTCCTGTATATTAAACCTTTGCAATATTGTCTCGACATATTTTCTCTAAATTAACCATAGTTTGCTCTTTTTTCGATCTCTTTTAATTTCCATGCCCAAAATGAAATTTGAATCATCGAGATCCTTCATGTCAAATTTAGAGGACAATTGAGTTTTCACACCCTGGATAATCTCCTTGTTGTTTCCTATCATCAAAATGTCATCCATATACAATACCAAATAAATCAAATGATCACCAATTAATTTAAAATACACACAGTGATCCTCTTTGCTTCTTGTGAAGCCAATTCCCAGCATATAAGTATCAAATTTTTTATACCACATACTTGGTCATTTTTTTAAACCATACAGGGTCTTTTTCAGCTTGCATACCAGCTCCTTCTTTCCCTCCACAACAAATCCTTCTGGATCCTTCATATATATTTCTTCTTCCAGATCCCCATGTAGGAATGTTGTCTTCACATCCATCTATTCTACTTAAAAATCAAATGCAGAAGCAATAGATAACAAAAATCTATAGAGGTTAACTTGGAAACATGAGAAAAAATCTCACCAAAATCAATTCCCTCAACCTGGGAATAACCCTTTGCTACTAACCGAGCTTTGTATTTCTCCACTTTTCCTTCTACATTCAACTTCTTTTTAAATACTCATTTTCTGCCAATGGGCTTTCTTCCAGTCAAAAACTCCACTAGATCCCAAGCATCATTCTTATCCAAGGATGCCATTTCTTCTTCCATGGCCTTATTTAAGAGATTTTTGTTCTCTGAATCCACTGCCTCCCTGAAATTTCTAAGATCATCATCAGTAATAGACAAAGAAAAATTTGAACGGAAATTAAATGGAGTATACCTTTCCGGTAGCCTTCTTTCTCGAATCGATCTCCTCAATACTAGAGTATCTGGATATTCTTCTTCTGATTCTTGTTCGTCTGTAGAGTCTGATTCATCATCCTTTAAATCAAACTCTATTTCATCTAGTTCTTCCTTACTTGGTAGGACTTTCTGTTTAACAACATCCTTCATTTTTCTAAATACCACATATCGGCTATACACTATATTCTTAGTTTCTAGGTTCCAAATATTATAACCTTTGAGACCATCTTTATATCCAATAAAGATACACTTTTCATCCTTCTTATCTAGCTTACTCATGTTTTCCTTTGGAACATGAAGNAAATACCACATATCGGCTATACACTATATTCTTAGTTTCTAGGTTCCAAATATTATAACCTTTGAGACCATCTTTATATCCAATAAAGATACACTTTTCATCCTTCTTATCTAGCTTACTCATGTTTTCCTTTGGAACATGAACATATGCACCACAACCAAATACCTTGAGATGTGTGAGGGAAGGTTTCTTACCAGTCCATACCTCTTGTGGATTCTTGTCATCCAACGATGATGAGGGTGATATGTTGACCAGGTAACATGAAGTACCCACTACCTCTGCCCAAAATTCTTTCCCTAACCCAGCACCACTGAGCATGCACCTTTCTTTTTCCATCAATGTCCTGTTCATCCTTTCTGCAACTCCATTTTTCTTAGGTGTAGATAGAGTAGTCTTCTTCCTTGGTATACCACACTTCTTACAGAATTCTTCAAATTCATTCCTGCAGAAATCTCCACCATTATCTGTCCTCAACACCTTAATTCTTTTCTATGTCTGATTCTCAACAAGAGCCTTAAACTCTTTAAACTTTTCAAAGACTTAATATTTATTCATGAGGAAATATATCCAAGTATTCCTCGAGAAGTCATCTATAAATGAGACATAGTACACAGATTTTCCCAATGATGGGACCAACACAGGTCCCAAAACATCACTATGAACCAGATGTAAAATTCCTTCTGCCCTCGTTGCACCAAGAGGGAATCTGACCCAATTTTGCTTCCCATATACACAATGTTCACATAAATCAATACAAAGAGAAGTTAGACGTACCTTCAACCATACCTTTACCATGTAGTAGTCGAAGACCCTTCTCTCTGATATGCCCCAGTCTTTGATACCACAACATAACCTTTTCTCTAGAGACTGTAAGAGTTATTTCTTATTCAACTCCAATATTGGGAACAACGAAACTATTATACCCATCACTAATAGTTCTTCCTTGCAGGTTATACAGAGTTACAAACTGAACTCCCTTCAAAAACACCATTACTCCTTGAACCATCCTGCAGGTTTCCTTTTCAAACATTCTTTTTACCCCTGCATCGTCCATTTTGCTTACAAAAATCAAATTTCTGGCCAATCCTGGGATGTGTAGAACACCAGGTAGTGTTCTAATCGTTCCATATATGAGCCTCAACTTGAATTTTCCTCTTCCTATGATTCTAGTTGTTGAATCATCACCTAATAAAACATTACCTCCATCATACCTTTCATATTCACAGAACCACTCCCTCCGGGGAGTCATATGAAAAGATGCATCTAAGTCAATCAACCATGCCTAATGATCTTCATGTGTGCTTGAAGAATCCAAGTAAACATCTCTTCCTTCTTCCTTGGGGGTATTTTCTTTTGTAGAAGGAGATTCTTCAGATCTCTTCTTTTTCTCAACTTTGGATCCACACTGCTTCTTGTAGTGCCCTTCTTTTCCACATCTCCAACATACCTTTTTTGGACACACCTACCACACTTAGAGGGGGGGTGAATGAATGTGGGGATCTTTTTCCCAAAACTTCCCTCTTGCAAAAAAACTCATCAATTAGCATTCAACATTTATTCATTACCCATTGTTGTCATTTATAACCAGTTAGATGTGAGCACATATCAACAATATATCATCAACAAGTCATCACCACAATGAACACAAAGAACACAAGATGTATGTACAATTTCCTTTTATTACGGACTACAATCC
>JASDQU010100860.1:3067-19403 GCA_032191745.1 Picea mariana
CTTCTCTTCCTCCCCCCACCAGCTTCCCTTCCAAGATTTGTTGTGAGAAATATTACCCTGCGAACATGCTAAGCTCCCCTTTGAACCAAGACCCCTATCTTTGATCCAAAGAGAGAAGTAAAGAAATATTTTCTAATGTCCCTATAGATCTAACTCAATCAATCAAGAAAGAGAGAACAAGAATGTGGTGTACCTTGTTGCGATGTTCGTCCTCACTGCTCCAATCCTTGGGCTTGATCTCTAAGATCCTCAATGAAACTAAAGTCTTGCAAAGACTAGTAAAATAACTCTTCCTCCTACTCTATATGATTAAACAAAGTAGATCTATCTATGAAGACCGAAATGACAATAGACAAGCAAATGTAGAACACATGAACTTGAAGGGAATAAGCCAAGTTATCATTAATTGGAAAGAAAAATAAGGCACTTACAAAGCATGCTTGATGATGCAACAATATTCTCCAAGATCTCCTCATCCAACCCTTGCATGAACCTTGTCATAAAAATGTTGATGCTTTTTACAGAATCAAAGGTTTGATACCTAAATTGTTCCTCCCTTCACCTTGGAAATACCTTCAATATATAGGCTTGACAGGCTTAACCACCATGAGATAATGAGGGAAATGGTTGAGGATATGGCTCCATAAGTTGGTATTTGATCCTAGGATAGAGACCATAGGGTAGGATTTGACCAAAAAAAATCTCATCCATCGAGAGCTAGCCCTTAAGAAAAGGTGGAGGATCCCCAATTTCTCTCTAACAAGACTGGCACTCCTCGAGAGTTGAACACAGGGCACCATCCTATAAAGTGGAACTCCCCTATCATTGCAAGGGGGATCCACCCCATGAAGTGGAACTTCCCCAGCATGGCTAGGGGGGCACCACCCTTCATGAATGCCCAAAAAATGGTCGATTTCCAAGAAAAGGGTGTGTTTTTGGCCTTGAAATGATGGGTTTCTTCCTCCAATATGACTTAGGGGTCATGGAAAATGACTTTCATGGTGTCAAGGGGTTGTGACACTTAGAAAACTGAATGTGACACTTGGTAAGGTGCATACAACACTTGCGACAATGCATGCGACACTTAACAAGGTGCATACGTCACTTTGTGACACTTAGGGTGCGAAACTCAAGTGTGACATTTTGGTGTGTAACAAATGCCCCCTAAAGTGTGAGGTTAGACGAGAAATTGATGGTCGAAAAACTTTACAAATTCTTCAATGCAAGGGTGCTGGAGTAGGAGAACATAGCAGAAGCTTGCACAGATAATCATCATTCAGTATACAAATATGTTCCATTTCCGAAGCAGGCATACCTATGCTCAAAATATGAGATGAATCAAAGCATGGTCGCTGACCAATACACTGCAAATCCATGAAAATATTGATAAGGATATGGCCACCAGTGATACAATGTGGATCCATACCCAAGGATGATTTTAAGAATGGAATTTTATTTTTAAATGTAGAAACCTTAGCAAATCTTACTAATCCTTCATATGCCAACTATAAAATGTTTGGCGACATTTTTGTAAAAATATTCAAATTTCTAAGGATTTTATATAGTTTTTATAAACTTTTAGCGATTTTTAAGGTAAAATGATTTTATCCTTTAGAATTTGGGCGAATTGTTTTTAGAATAGCAAATCTTTTTTCGGGAAAAACCATGGAAAATTAGCCCATGAGAGAACTTTAGCCCCTAAAATCATCCATGTGGACCATGCCTCAATGACATGAACTTATTGCAGCCACAACAAATACACAGTGGAGCTACGAGATGATAAAACATAGCCACAGATGAATATAATGTGGATCTATGTGACAACATATATATCAGTAAGATTACCATTATGGTGACTGTATTGAAATATTTTTACATTCTCAAATGATCTCCATCATAACCTAGGAAAAGCACATAATAGAGTGAGCGCCCAACCCAAGGTCTTTGTACTGATCCTGATGCGGTACAAATATAGCCATGTAAATAGATGATTTGATGTCGAACATGGTAGAAACCACTTGATTACTGGACATTGAGGTAAATAGTTAACAAGTGCAAGGGAAATCACTATTGATGACAATGATTCCCAAGGTACCCTAGTACATTCCAGTGAATGTGAATAAATGAGTTAATTTTGAACATCCATAGAATTAGTCAAACAGAGGTCAATGATGTAAACCTATTGTCGAAAGCGAGGAGGCCTGCCATTGAGGAATGCAGGTCCTAAGGTACTAACTAGTTTCTAAGTCTAATTCCTGGATAATGTGTTGAAGTCGGCAGGAAAAGAATCATCGAAGGAGGGCCATGCTGTATCCCCCATCATCGACATGAAACTGACACAAGAAAGTGATGTAATATAGTGGATTAAATGAGTGTGGACTGACATAGAAAATGAAAACTGGTGATATTGGAGATGGATGGTTTGAAGTGAAACTTCCCTTGAACATGATGAGGCATGACAAGTGACTTAGCAACATTTGACTTGACGAGTACAAAGAACATAATGTGACGACAAATAAGAGCACTCTTCAACTAGAACAAAAAAGTATAACGACACATGGAATTGGTATATGACTCAGAGATAAGCAAATTATCCAACTATAAGACGAGATGCAAATAGGTGCCATGTTCAAGGGAGAGAATTATACATTCCATAAAGGATTCCAAAAAAACTTGACCCACTTCCTTCAATTTCCCCCCCATATAGATATATGAGTACCCATTTATTTTTTAAGGAGCTTGAGGAGGATAACATATGCTCAGTATAGCTCATCCTTCGGATGAGTCCCTTGTCACATGTTTAACGAACCTAAAGAAGGGGTTCGGTCCTGTATGGGTCTTGGAGATTGGACTCACCTAGGACCTCCAATGCATAATTTTATGAGCCCAAAGAAGGTAAACTCAATGTTTTTTCATGTTTAGAGACTCTGAAAAGAACTTAAAGACAACTCCATGGATGAATTTTTCATAACTTTAGTCTCCCAAGCCCAAAAAGAGTGTACAAAAAATCAGGGGAGAACTCTTCTAATCATGCTTGACTAGAGTATTCCTTTTTCGTAATTAGTCTCACGAGGCCGAAAAGGAGATAAACGACCACTCAAAAGATGCCCATTCAAACCTTTTAATGAGTGTGAAAGGAATCATGTTCACTAGAAAATATTTTCATGTTTAGGGATTCTGAAAAGAGCCTAAAGGAAATTCCAAAGAGTTCTTTTTCGTATAGATTTTATGAGTCCGAAAAGGAGATAAAACTATACTTGGTAACCTATTCTCGTGTATTAATGAGAATGAGAAAGAACAAACACTGAGCTCGGTATAGAAAAACTCCTACGTTACGATGGAAATGGCCCCCAAGCGAGGATCACTCCTAGCAATGTGTCTCTCTAGAGGTATTTTTCCCCAGCTTGCATGATAGAAGCTAGTGGTTTCACTCCAACATGATGTCCAGAGGCTGGAGACCTGCCCCCCAAGGGTCGTTTTCTCCAACGACTCTTCTTCTTTCCTCATTTAGGCGTCTGACTACTAATAGGAATATTTTCACTAGGTGGAGGAAAATAATGTTCAAGTATTTGATCTAAAGTGAGACTCGATTTGCATGGACGGGGTCCTGTTTCATTTTTTAACGAGCTTAACAAAGACAATGAACTGTGCTCATAAGCATCTGTTTACTTTTTTAATGAGCATGACACATGAAAAGAAATATGCTCATTAAGATCAGGTACTACCATAGAATAATATGATTCTAGGGATTGTTGCACCTGAGTCAAAATCATACTTATAGTGGCAACCAACGGGGTGGAAGGATAATGTAAATGAAAAAACCCCATGAGCAAGGAATCCTTAAGGAGACCTACTCCTACACTCTCAAGACTAGATTTTCCTAGAAAAGGGACATTATTTGTTACAGAATTGTGGAGATCTAGAGTTATATAGTCAAGTTGGTCAACGATGATAATTTTTCCTTGATGGGGAAATTGTAAAATATGAAACACTGAAGATGTGATGAAAGTCATCACATAGAACCAACTACGAACAAGTAATAAATTGTAATCCAAGGGTGCATCAACCACTTCGATATTGAATGAAATAGTTTTACCCTTCAATGTCACAACTAAATATTGCAAGAGTCCGTGAGGTTGGAAACTGTGTCCATCAAATGATTTTAGGGTGGTAGGAGACTGGATAAATTTAGGAGAACCAACGGCTCTCCATCAAGGAAAAGACATGACACGGGTGGAGGCTCCCTCATCCAAAATAGTGCGATGGATGTTATTCCCACCAACAGATATTTGAATTTGTAATGCAAGGTGGTGCGAGAGCCTCTCTTTAAAATGGTCCAGATTAAACGTAATCAGGTTTGATTCCTCAAGATCCATAGCCCCAATAGCTGACAACAGGGTTCTACGTTGACTTGAACAGTTTTGTGGAACTTCGAGGCCTGACATAGTACAAGTCACTTGTGCCAAATCTTCAACAATGTTGTAGTTTTGGGTAGTGTGGGAATTTGGATTAAATGTCACTTTTTGAATTGCGCTCTTGGGAGAGCGCAACACTACTTCAGAAATTGAGTTCTCAATCTGAAGAGGAGTGGAATATGGAGGAGGAGTGGATGTGGAGGGTTGATCAATAGCCTTTCGATTAGCTTGATCACCTGGAGGAGTGTCATAAGTATTTTCTTGAGTTGTTACATTAACCGTCTTAAACATATATACCTTAGAGGTGCTTGAAGAAACATCCCCATGGTGGGAATGAACTGCGTTGCCCCCTTGTGGAGGGACAAGATTTTGTGCAACTAGATGTTGTTGTTGAACCAGGAAAGGGTTAGTTAAAAATGCAGATGGAGAGGTGCCCTTAATAAATTTAGTGGCTTCCTCAAGATGAGGGAAGTCTTTCGTGTAGTGGTCTTCCTCACAAATCATACAAGGAAAATTAGCTTTCCTATTTGGTTGAGTATCATTAGTCTTTGTAGTATCCTGTTGGTCAGAAGATTTCTTGGATTTACACTTATTTTTATTCTTACTTCATGTTTTCTAAGATGAAGGGGATTGGACCACATTCACCTCGGAGGTTTGAGCATGAGTGGAAGTAGTTTTGGTGTCTTAAACAGAACTTGGTTCCGGAGCAGGTCTTGACGGATCGTTGAGATGGAGGATGAGTAGCTTATGTAACTGTGGTTCTGTGAATGACTTGACTACTTGACATCTGAGAAATGTGATTTTCCATCCAATATGTCTTGTATTCTTATTCTTTTTACTTAACTAGTGCAATTCTTCCTATTGTGCCAACCCCAAAACTTAGCACAATCACAAAGCTCTTTTACACTCTTTTTGAATGACTTATTGAATCTCCTTATCACTTTTGAGGAGTCAAAATTTTTAAATGAGACTTGCATTGCACTTTCAAGCCCCTTCAACTCTAAGGTGGACCCAAGTGCCCCGTTCTTCAACTCAACTATGCCCACATGAATTTTCCACTGACATTAGCATCCAATGGTGATGCATCGCAACTGCCACGTGTCTTCTCTTCCACTAGTTTTGCTTCAAATATAAATAATATTTTAATGAAGAAAGGTGAATTTGGTGGGGCAAAAACTCACAATTGGCATACCTTTATAGAGGTATTTTGGCAAATTCTTCCTTTTTTTATAAATTATGTATTGTTTTTAGTTTGGAAAAAAATGAGTCCTTCTATGTTTTAGTATGTTCTACCTCTATCTCTCCTAGACAAATTTAATAACAACATAAAACAAGTTATATATGTTCTCGACCGAAAGTACATGAGGTAAGATTTCACAATTTATAATTGAAAGGTTAAGTACTATAGAACTAGCATATATGTGATTTACTTAAATTGTATACATAATAATTATTACTATTTTCAATCATGTATTAACTTGCATCGACATGTGTAGGTGGTTTTCATATAMAGAAGTACATAAATAATATATAAGGTTGGAAAAGAGAAATTCCTCAACTACTATGTGAATTGCAAAAGTATCTTCCTCCAACCTTGCACAAGAACACTACCTTATACACCAAGTTGAAGAGATTGGACTCAATGGACCTGTACAAATGATGCCAATGTGGATGGTGGAGAGGCACTTGAAGACATTGAAATATATTTTTAGAGAAATATCACATCCTGAGGGATCTATGGCTGAGGGATATATGGTATATCAATCCATGGTTTGTATTAGTGAGTACGTTCCTCAATCAACATCACTAGATATCAACGTGCCTCCCGTTTGGGATGTTGATTCCAACAAGAAATGTGAGGGAGAGGTTTTGTTGGGGAAAGGTAGAATGAGGAAAGTGAAGGGTGATCAAATGATAGAGATCAATTATAATATTTTATATTACATTTTATGAAGTTTATATTTATTTAATATTATAAATTTTATTCGTACRCMATTGATTAAGCTTWACTAGTACCTAATTATTCAATTGTTTTTTGGTCATACATGGGCTCGAGAATGGGATGCACTACATTTATACATTGCAAATAATATCGACTGGATGAATGTATGGATAGAACAATGTACAAAAGTTTAAGGTAAATTATCATTGGATGGGGTGGTGGAGTTGATTAGAAATTCTCATTATTTTTAAGATATCAATCTTACACGTAGGAAAATTGATTTAGCATATGGTTCAAAATATAAATAGGAAAGCATTAACAATATTTTGTTTTTCTTCATATATTAAATATACTAGTGTTCTTTTATCCTCAAAATATTAAGTAGCTAGTCTAAATATGTTTATTAATTGACAATATTTCATTTTTAATAGATGGAGCATATTGGTGTAGGTGAAACACCACAAGGCTATGTTGTGAAATAGTGGAAGGAAATTTCACATCAAACAATTGGATGATAAGATGAAAACCTATGATTCTAGGATAACTGTAGTTTTCCATGTTACTAATGTTTACTCTAAAATTGATATAAATATGGAAGTATTTGAAAATAGATACTATGGCTACTTGGAAGATGTACTTGAGTTAGACTTCAAATCCTTCAAAGCAATTCTCTTCAAGGTTCGTTGGTACAATTTGTGGATGAATGAACGTGATCCTAATAGAATTGTTATTGAGCATTCTAATGGATTTACCATGATTAATACAAGTCTATTTGAATTGGGTATTGAGCCTTATGTCCTTCCAATTAAGTGTGATGAGGTCTTATATTCATAGGTTCCAAATAAAGTAGGTTGGTCATATGTTGTTAGGTATGAGAGAAGAGGAAGGATTGTAAAGTATATTATACTAGAAGAACAAGAATATTAATGAATATATTGAATTGTTCAAATGTAGAAGGTGATTATATGTTTTCTACTTGTTATACCATTTTCTATGTAATTGGTTGATCATTATGCTAAATTCATTTATTTTGCACTAGATACATTAGGTATGGGGAATTAAGAGTGATATGAGGTGGGGGTATATGATATTCCACATTCATGTGGTTGGGTGCTCATTATAAGAGAGGTGTTCCTTGCATAGATTCGTGCAATTGGATTCAATCTGGCCCTATTTCTCTTTTTTCTAGCACCTAATATTTTGGCCTTTAGGGAGGTCATCTCCAAATTATTCTTGAGTTCTAAAACCCTCCCATATCAACAAAGTATTTGTCTAGGATTTTTAGGTAATAATCCATGAAATGTAAGCACAATTTACAAAAATTCAATGTTGGCTCCTTTCACTGGTCACTAGTCAAGGCTCATGTGAGGCATGCATTGCATAGATTATAAAATAAATTTGTTCACATTCCAGAAAATACAATGGTTGATTAACCTTGTCGTACTCTATATGTTTAACTAAAAACAATTGTCATTAATATACTTGAGGATATTTGTTGTGGAAATGAACTTTCCAATATCTAGAGTTGACTATAACAGAGGAAATGTCAAAAAACAATTCTCATATTTACCAAAAATAGTCTAAGATATTCTTTCAATAACTGCTAGGTAGTTACAAGAGATATTATCTGGTTTCGATGGATTATTGGAGACAATCCTTGTCAGTTGTCCTTGCTCCAGTTGTCCTCTCTCCTTCTTCATATTGTAGATCTGCACATATAGAAACAATAAAGCTTCCTTAAGACTATTGGCAAAGATGAAAATGAATACAATATAACTACTTTGAGTAACTTAATCAAGAAAATTAGCTCTTTGGATAAATATTGAAAGGAGATTGAATTTAACATGAACAACTCAAAATTTAAGGGAGGTAAACAAGAGAGATGTTCATATTATTATTAAGAATAACAATGCAAAGGAATGTAGTTGATTCTATTATCGATACCGTTTGTAAATATCATATGGATTCCTTCAATTCCAGGCCAATCAGGACTACAACACCTCCAAAATTCTTATCCTCATGAATATGAGGAATATCAAGTGATATTAATCCTTAATGATGTGAATGGGAAATGAACTTCGAGAAACAAGGGTTTCTCGAGAAATGCAGGTCATAAAATCCTCAAGAATACAATGTCTTGGATGTGTTGGTTTCTTGGGGATAGATGATTAATTTGGCATAATAATATTTCTCATACCTTCCTTCCTCATTTGGTTCTCTTTTATACAAATTCAATATGGCCGAGACTATTTTTCTACGATTTCTAAGGATTTATAGAGATAGTTTTCCTGTAAACCCCACTCATGAGCGTGTAATTTTCACATTTTTTTAATTTTTTGGGTACATTAAAATGCACTCGTGCCTTTTCTAAGGGAAAAGGGTGAGTAATTTCACCTTTACTAAGTAGAAGCAATGAGTGGATTTCCAGGAAGGAATTTTGGTAGCATTTTGGGAGATCCCATGCATAAAAAAAGGGGATATGAAGGGATAATGGAAAATCAAATGCATCTCAGTTAATGAGGTGGAAAAAGATGCTATAACAGATACCCCCTAATGTGTGAGATCATAAGGGGAGATAATGGATGAAATAAATTATCATACTATAGTGGGAGAAATTGAGTGGGACTAGGCAGAGTTCACTAAACTCCAGATTAGGAAAGTACCTGCAATAGAACCAATGATATTAGTCTCTTCCCAAGGAAAACATACCCATGATCATATGTGGATAAGCATGGTCATGAAATCAAGTACACTACAAATATATGAAGTATATATAAATGAACGATAATGGCCATGACAAAGATACACAAATGATCCATGTCAAAATAGATATTAGCCATGAACAATACACAATGGATCTATGTCTCAAAATATATTAGGAGGAAAACTGGAGGAATGAGATGAAAAAACCGATCCTTCAAAAGTACCAATATCATATGGGTGAGTGGTACTATATTGTGCAACTCAGGTAGTGCCATAAAGTAGGGATGTTACTATGGCCCAAGGTCTTCAATCCTAACTCATAAAAGGTACAAATATGCACCATGTGAATAAATGTCCTGATTTCAAACATGGGAGAAACCATTTTATTATCGATCATTGATGTATATTGTTAACAAGTGTGAGATAATCCACTGATAATGATAATGGGAATCAAGGTACCTAGTACATTCTAACAAGTGTGAATAAATGTGTTGTCATCAAACACTTGTAGAATCTATCGATCAAGGGAAGTTGGTGTATTCCCATTGCCAATAGTGAGATTTCCTTCCACTGATGATTATAATCCCCAAAGTACTATAAAGTCTCTAGATCTTGTTCCAAGATCAAGTGAGTTGGAGTTGATGGGAAGAGATCTGCTGGAAGGAGGGAATTAAGGAATCCATCATCATCTAACATGAGAAAACATAAGGAGAATGATTTTGAAGTTCTTGGAAGGAAAATATGGAATGAAAAACCATCGAGTATGTCTCATGCATGTGTCAAATGGAATAGCGCATGGAATAGACCCTATGAGAAATAAATGATAATGAAAGTCACTGACAGAGGCGAGGAATTCCACGAATAATGAAAATGGAAACCAAGGTACAACATGAATCCCAATACATGAATGAAGGTATTTCCATTAAACGCATGGGGAACCACTAAGTCGATGATCAATGATGAGTTGTCATTTGTTGAGAACAAGGTGACCTACCAATGATGAAAATAGGCCCAGTGTGCTATGAATCTAGGTTAAAATCTTAGAGAAATGGGGACCTTCCACACTGGCATGAGTAACATATAAAGATACTGATAAAACTTGAGAATTTCTCGACAACTGGGAAGGCCAAAATGAAAATTCATGGAATCTGAGGAATGTCCTACATAGGCTAAAACATCCCTTGAACATAAGAATGACATAATAGTGTCTTGGGAAACATTTGACACAAAGTGGAATAATGATATAAGTCCATGACACAGGAGGCATCAATGAATTCCCCATAATGAATGGAACCAGGAAGGTTAACTAGCCAGAGGAGTAATAAAACTTAAAAAATCAAGGTTCAACTTCTTAAGGTCATACTAAAACCCAACTTGTTGATAAAATGACTCAAAACTGGGTGCTTTGTTCAAGGGTGACATGACTCAGGACAAATTCCAACAAAATAAACATTTTTATTCTCCCCCCCTCTCTCATTTTTTATCATATTTAATTTTTATGTATTTTTCATATTATTCAATCCTAAAAAGGAATAAAAGAATGCCGAAATGCAGTGGAGGAAATGGTTGTAGTAGGGAAATCAAACTAGTACCAAGTGCATGGAACATACCTATGCAAAATGTAGGGAGGATGTGCAGGATATGGACACTCTTTACACAGTTTCATCTAGGTATAGGGTTTCGAGGTGTAGAGGCAACAAATCAAAGGAAAGAAGTTAAAGATAATGCATATGTAGTTAGAAACAAATGGAAAACTAAGGCTAGTGTTAGGCTCAAAAGCACAAGTAGCAGTATGCGATGCATAAATACAAATTGAAATGAAAAAATGGGAGTCCCGTGGGAAATAGACAACAATAGGTTGATAAGAAGTCGCGTGGCTTCAACACAAATTCATGGTGGTACTAAAAAGGGACTCTAATCCTATGAAAAACTTCAACATGGGAGACTAAATGTCAAGTAGGGTTCTAACTAGGGCACCCATGATCAATAGGCTCTACCATGTGAATTACGACACTTTTTAAAATGATGAAGAAGGCTTCGTGTAGAAATTCAGTGGGGTCGATCCTAAATAAAAATGAAACAAGAAAATGATAATGCATAATGCAAGGTGGGTAAACATAACATATATGCCAATTTCGATATCACTGCCTATCAGAATGGATCAAAATGCCATTTAAATGACCTTGGAACTTTGTTGCAACTGAAATAATTCAAGCGCAATCTGAAACAACCATATTAGGCTTTAAAAAGGACAAAATAACTTATAAAAATGGTCAAGAATCCTTTTGAACTATGCACAAGTGGGTAAAAACTAAATAAATAGATGAAATAATGAGTTTTTACAAGCCATTTTCACATTTTTAACCAAACATTTTCTTGTAGTGCAAAAAACCCCCAAACTTCAGGTGGATATCATGGAAAATTTCACTATCGGTTTTCAGTTTTTCTAGGTCTAGGTAACTCACCCTCCTATTCTCTTTCATTTCATCCTATTGGTTTTTAAAATTTATAGATTTTTAGCTAAAGGGGACTCCCGTGTGTGAAGGGAAGGAGAATGCACACCTTTCCTTCACATGGGGCATGAGTATACAACCCTAATCACACTCTTATTAAGGGATAGGTGTGAGTACTTTCATCTGTCCTCAAAACGAGGCATGAGTGCCCCTCATAGAGGCCAAAAAAACGCTCCAAAAATGATAAAAACCATGAGGGAAAGATAATATCTTGAGAAATTTCACTTGACAAACATATATCTCTATCGTGTGGTGAGAACAAAAATGTGAGGATGTGGATAACCATGTTGTGGATGATTTGGAGGCCATGAATTCTCTTTGGGACTATGTATTTATTAATTTCATTACCAATTCAAACATGTGGGCACAAAAGAAATTATTGCAAATGATGATATGGTATTGGGACACAAAGCGTTATGCCTTCATCATAGATGATGGACCTCTCAAGCTAGAAGTGAAGGACATCTACTTCATCACATGTTTTTCCTAGTGTGGGGAACCAATAATCTTGAAAGGAGGGGGACATGGAGTAGGAACACTGATGATCCAAGAATACATAGACATTTATTTCTCAGTGAGGACTCAAAATATGAGCTCCCAAGTTTCCATAAACATTATAGAAGACTCGAGTCTGAAAATTATACTCTTGATGATCGCTAGAGAATTTGGATCTGTGACACCACATTTAGTCTCACAACAACAAATGTACTATGGGGTAGAGTGTTGAGGCTAATAGTATTTGATTGGTGCACAAGACTCTTGGAAAAAATGAAGGCTCGTTTGCTAGAATACAAAATAGGGCGACAAAAGAACTTCAAATACAAAAGAATAATATGTACTTTCTTTCTAGATTGAGTTTCAGTGATGCATATGCACATATCACTCACCCCTCCTAGGGTATGAGAGCCCAAGATAGTCCGATGGGAAGCTCTGATGCATAGACTTGGGGGAGGGTGTGTACTAGAAAATTTGATGAGGACTTTTTCTCCTGGTGGTCCCATCAAATAATTTCCATAGACAACTACCCATATGCCATATTGAACTTCCAGCGTGAACTAGAGCTAGTGTGCCCCCCATATGCTTCTTAGGACAACATTGGTAAGTGAAAACTTTTTAAATTTTCAAATCATTTATTTTTTTATAAACTTTTTTATATGATAAAATAAATCAAGAGGTAAACAAATATTTTTGGTGTGGAATACGACTAACAAAACTCTCTGATGACATAGATATTCAACTAGTATGACCATAAGGTTACCTGAGGCATCAACGCAAGGGAAGAGATGAGCACGAACCCAAGGAAGAGGCTGAAAGGCTGTTATAGAAAATGCAGAGGAACCTTGAGGGGTTGACCTACTGGATTCCAATGGCACAAATAGAGTACCTTCCGAAGCGCATCCAGAGATAGGTGGTTGGATGCCACGAGCCTAGGTATGGCTCTTTCGATGGTTGGAAAAATCTATTTTGTGCTATCATGACACACATATTCATCCAAGGATTGATGCCTAGATGTATCTATTTTAGAGTACCGAATGTATATGTATTATTACAGGCTAGGAATCCCGATTTTGTATACCATATTCCACATTTTGTACTTTATAAAACTTATGATTATATACAGACTCTTCAACTTATATTCATAATGATGTCATGATTTCTTTCCATGATATATACATGCATGCTTTGATTTTTTCTTAATGTGACAGATGCAAATATAATACATAGTTAGCCAATGCATTCGATAAATAATTATAACTTCTTGAAATATAAACATAAGTAATTAACTCAAATGATTATTCAAGAAGTCGTACCCATAAAGAAATTCGAAGAATTATGGGATCACACATCCTGTACTCACTATTTAATTGCAACAATGCCAATTACAAATCTAGATGAACTTCTAGATGTATAATTCCATATGAAATGGATTTTGAGAAAAATTCAATTACAACACTATACTTGACAATTTTATTGGTTGTTGGTCCGAGGAAAGCAACTCCTGAAGTCACAAGCTGGCCCGTGGGAGAATAAATCACCTGAGTGGTAGAAGCAAGGTTCAAGGTGTTGCAAATAGCACCATATACAAATATCATAAAATAGGTGTATCTAACACCATCTTCCAACCAAGAACAAAGTATGATAAGAAAATAACAAAGAAAAATAAAAATCAAAAGTTAAATAACACTAAAACTACTAAAAATAAAACAACTACAAAAGGGGAACACTTAGCCATTGCTGCCTAACAATAGTACCTCTTGAGGTAGAGCCCATTGTGGGGATCATGAGGAAATGTTTTCTCATAATACTCAATATCATAAGCTCCCTTACACAGGACACACATCATGATGTAAGTACCATGCCACATGGGGTTAAATTTGTGTGCCCCCAAGGCATATTTGTCCTAATCATAGACTAAGACCAAGTCTCCTTCAGAGAAGACTTGAGGATGGAAATAATTATTGTACTAATCCTTAATATGTTTTTTTTTCCTCATTCATTGTAGCCATATATATACATTTCTCATTGAGCTACTCAAGGTGAACAATATGTTCTTCCAAGTAGAAAGTGTTATGCAAGAGCTCCATTTATATTTTGAGTGACAGTATGATCCCGAATCTTTTCATCGAGTGACTTATAAAGAATTGCAATAAATAAGCATAAATTAAAGTGCACCATTAAAGAAGGAAAATATCAATAATGAAGAGACATAAGCATCAAATATGAACATAAAAACTTGATAACGGAGTTAGTCCCTGGTGGATTACGTCTCTGGGTCTTGCTCTCAAATGGGTAGGATTTTCATTAACTCAACAAAAGAATTTGGAAAAATAAAAGTATACCTAATTCTGAAATCAAGCTGCAGAAATAATGCTCAGATCAGAAAAAAGATAACACCAATAAATTTGTGGCGTCAAATTACCCAAAAATGATTGTCTCCATGCCTCGATCTGACTCTGGCACTCCCAGTCCCAAGAAGAAATTTGTCTCAGTTTCTGTGCCCCTTTGTAACCTGTAATTAATGACTGTACTACCTAGAAAAGCATCCCACACTGTACCACATGCGCACCTCCTCTCGAGGGCTTGGCGGACTCAACACTTAAGTAAAATCCGCAATGATAATTACAAAATATGGGTTGTTGGCCCATTGGTTTGGGCGTGAATGTTAAGGCATAGTGTGGGGAGGAGGTCCCGGGGTCAAACGCGCGGGCCTCTCCCTTTTGGTTTGATAGTTGAAACAACACACACACACACACATACACACACACACACATATATAATTATGTTCTACTGATTTTGGTGGTGACTCTATCTAAGGCACTAACGATTAGAATGAGGTTGGATTTGGCATGATTGACCAGATTTGGCAGACCCTCCAATTCTTATTTTTTTTCAAAATTTGGATATGGGTTGTCATTATGCTTTTGTTGCCTACCACATGGTAGCTCTTGATTGGGCCACATGACAGCCTCTCATTTGGCAATACCATCCAATTCCATTTCATCCTATCATGTCAATGCCACATCATCGTATGAACACCATGTCATCGTACGGACTGCCAACTCGCCATGCCACATCACTGTATAGACCGTACAAATTGCCACATGGCACAATCCTATTGGTCCACGGATCGGTCCGGAAGTGCCAAAACTGGGTGGCACGTGGCAGCCTCTAGTGCTACCATGTCACCATGTCGACGTCAACATGACACATGTAACCTTATGCTCCTACCACGTGTGTTGTACAAATGCTAACATGATCCGTACGGATGCCGATTCATATATCTTTGAACGCGAATATATTTCGATTTGTAACTCTGTTTGACGAGCCATTTGCATCGTTAGAAATCTTGTGATGCACCCTTTGCGATAATGTCATTTTCACTGAGTTTTGGGAACTTTGATTTTTTTCCCTTTCTCTGTCTACTGAGGCCATTCTGAGTGTCCTGAGTTGCCTTTGGGAGTTCTGAGTTGTTCTTATCCTTCTCTGGACCCTTTTTGGATCACGATATTTCACATTCAATCAGGAGAACCACCTCCTCATTGTGAATGATTTGGAAAGGTGTGAAATTGGTAGTGGTATTTATAGATGTACGGTAGGCCTAGAGTGTTAGAAAAAGCATTAGATGCCAGTTGGAATTACTCACATTACATTTTTTTGGAGGATTACCTTCAAGGAATTATTGACTACCTTAACCTGACCATTTTCCTGCATGGAATAGGGAGATGAGTGCTCCTATGAGCCCCAACTTAGTTACTAATGCGGTCATCATTTATTTTTAAATGACTATCGTGGTTAGTGATAATATCCCTAAGCACAACTCACAGAGCTATCACCTGATTGAAAATTAAGAGTGCTTTTGTCTCACCATCATTTCAAAATGTTGTCATGTTCTCAACCCACTTAATAAAGAAATCAACAGCCATGATGATGTACTTGTTCCCCTTGGCCAAAGTTGGGTGACATTTCATGAAATCAACCCCCCACTTAGTAACATATAAAGATACTAATAAAAATTGAGAATTGCTTGACAACCAAGAAGGAGAAAATGAAAAATTAGGGAATTTGAGGAATGTCCCTGAAGTGATAAAACATCCCTAAACATAAGAATGACACAATAGTGACTTGGGAAACATTTGACACAAATTGGAATAATAATATAAGTCCATGATGCAAGAGGCATCAATGAACTCTCCATAATGAATGGAAGAGTAACTAGGCAAAGGAGTAATAAAACTCAAAAAATAAAGTTTTAGCTTCCTAAG
>JASDQU010100860.1:28637-54233 GCA_032191745.1 Picea mariana
TATAAGAATCCCAGATTACATTCTAAAACAAAATGTATGAGTGGAAGACTAACAAATGAATGTTGACCATTTTGATTACTGAATGGTAATGTGCAGAATGCACAGGTTCACGATTCATTATGAACAAAAAGTCTGCTATTGGAGCATGATGATGTATCCAATAGGTTAGGGAGAGCCTAATGAGGAATTCTCAAGGAAAAGAGCAGGAAGATCCCAATAGGGAGTAGATTTCCCATTAAGGAAGGAGGGATTTCCAATACTCTACTTGAATTGTGGAGGTGTTAAAGAAAAGAGAATTTTGGGTGGCCATGAGTGTTGGCACCCTGGTTACTCATGAAGGAAGAATTCTTGGGTGCATTCAATAGAAACTTTTAGTTTCATATGTACTAATTTGGGATCATGACCATTCTATAGCAGGAAGCATAATCCTGATGTAAGAGTGAATGAGAATGATTAAACCTATGGTGAAGAGGTTGGTTGAGCTCCAACACACCATGACAAAGTGCTTGTCATAAGTATGGAAAACTTGAACCCAATGTAAGGGTACAATGGGTATGAATGTGTCCATGAATATTGGCACATTGATTAAAGTAAAATGATATTGAGTTTCATTTGGAAAATTTTGTATGATTAAAAGGATGTATACATAAATATTGATGTTTCCTTTTTCCATGTACCCTTGAATAGATGAAAATGACTTGGAATGTTAGTATATATAGTTTTGAAAATATAATGTGCAGGGAAACTAACAATTTGTTCAGCTGAGGAATGTTGAAATTCCAAGAAGAAAAGGGTCTTGGATATGGTAGTGTTTTAAGCCCACAAGGAAGACCAAATGCCTAATAAAAAAAAATGTTATGGGAAGGAAAGTCCCATACTTGTGAATCTGGTTCCTTTATGGAACATATTTGAAAATAAATGTGGAATTTGGAAATCTGTGGGTGACAGATTTGAAAAAAAATTATGAATTTGAAATTGATGATAATATCTCATGATTTATGTATACCTGTGATACAGACGAAATGAAAAATATCTATCTAGGGAGGACAGGTGAATACTGTCAAGATGGAAAGCATGAAAAAGGAAACTGATTGAGATAGGAGAACCCCGTGGTAAGCCATGATCACCATAGAATATATTGTGTTGTGGCAACACAAGCCGAAGGGATGCCTCGGTAGAGAAACTCTGAGGGATGCCTCAACTATAAGGCTCAATGAAGTCTTTAAGACTCTTCCTATGCGAGAAATCCTTGGAAAGGAAAGATGGATCATCTAAGGGATTGTATAACAGAGAAGGGGATGCCTGAGTCTGGTCTTGGAGGGTGAGTGACCACAGGGAAGAGGAGACTTTGATAATTATTATAAAATATTGATTAGGATCATGCACATAATGGGTATGTCAAGGAAAAACAATGAGCCAAGATAACAAGACATCCATGTGGATGTAAATCCACAAACTACACAGATAAGTTTTGTGCTAGGTTATGAAATATTTCCTCTTAAATTTTACACAACAGTAAGATGTTTTCGCGTGAAATTGTGATTAATATGCTTGTTGTCCAAAATTATTGAAGGTAGGTGATGAAGGCCAAGGGTTTGGAAAGGACCTGACCAAGAAAGAGGATCAATATTTTTTAGGCAGCTGAATGACAAAGGCATGAAAGGTGTTACTAAGAAATAAAACCGAGGATGGTGTTCCCTTTTAAGGGGGAGGGGATTGTAATACCCCTGTTTCCACCAACTTGTAATTAATCATTAATTATGCTCACCATGCTATGTCATGTGAACAATGTAAATGTATTATTATTTAGATTTCCAACAACTAACTGTGGTGGTGAAGCCTCGAAGTAATGGCCATGGTATCACTAGAGGAAAGAGTGAGGAAAATGTAGAGAGGGTTCATTATGTCAAAATGACCCAAAATTCTCTTTGCCGCAATATAAGCCTCATCCTGATTCCAAGGAAAAATAAGTTAATGAGAAAAGGACTGGTGGTTGAACAATAAAATACCCCAATGAATGGAAGAATGGAGAGTTTGACTGAGGAGACAGAAAACTGTCTGCCCGAAGTACCACAGAGTGTAGTTCCCTACATGCCCATATCGACCCAAGTTCCTTCTGACAGAAGGAATAGGAAAAGTCCAAAACCTTCACGGGGAGGAAAATAAAATGTGTGCAAGGATACAAAAAAGGACAGACAAGAAGGAGACCATGCCCACAGGGGGTGTGCGACCTGGATATGATAAGAGGAAGAAAGGAAAGAATAAGTTTCTCTTGTTATAGGAGATAACCTAGAAAACCTGACCTGAGGAGAAGGTCATGAGCTTGATGTCGAGGGAGCATCTGATAAACCTCGTAGAGGCTATGATAGAGAAATAATCTTTGAGAATCTGCAAAAGTTCCTTAGTGATATCATGGCTTGGCGTAGGGGTGGCCAGAGCACTAAAAACAAATGCCTATGAGCCTACAGTTGGGTGGAGAGATGAAAACCCACAACCAGTTGGTCGGCTATCCACTGTAATAGATAATTATTCCATAGACTATGTAAAATTGAATTTAAAATCTTTGATTGAATGCTTGTATTTTCTCTATACAAATACATCCTTGATACACAGGGATGATGGCATATTAATGTATCTTGTTTGGATGTTAGATAATTGTGACTCTAATGATCTATTCGACTGAATATTTTGAGATAGAGTATGACCATTATCCCCTGTCAATGGTTTTCTTCTTACTTCTACCTAGAAAGGGAAAAATATCAGTAATGGGGTTCTAAATGAATTTGGGACATAAGGATTTTGCCTTTGTACTGGTTAGAAAATTCCTTAAAGGGATTACTTAGGGATCAATTCCACAAGTAAAGAGCTGGGATAGACTCTACAATACCATTTGGGTCCGGTCGATCCCTTGATTTACCTTTCCCTATTTTAGAACTTGAGTTCTATGAATGGAAGGCACTTCCTTCAAACCAGTTGTCCAAGTAACCATGGGCTCACACCAATGACCTTAATCAAATTTCGTCTAAGAGTTAGAAGTATAGTCTATGTATATTTACATAGTTCTATAGGACCAGGACCTTGGGACCCTTCGCTACACTCAAAGAGGAGCTAACTTATTCAGGACTCCGAGAGTTCAGAGCTCCGGGGTGAATAAATATTGCAATGTCCAAAATGCATCGAAGACGACCTATCGAGTCGATATCTTGATGGTGGATCGACAATTGGCACTCACTTACTTGTTATTATGGGATTCGTCCCCATGTTAAACCTCGATCCACTTCTTGGTTGTGAAGTAATGTGAGCCGTAGATCTGAGGCTATTAAGGATCTCTCCTGACAGTTGGATCTACATCGCATTCAGTTCGACATTGACCTACTCTAAGAGAGAAAAGGATTTAAACAGCTAGAAACCTCGAACGCCAACTCGTGAATTAACATGAGCCATTGATTTGGGGAATCCATTGGGAACCTCTCCTGACCATATGATCAACTAATGAAAGGATAGAGTAAAGCACTCCGATGAAGCCCTACTCTGGGAGGTTCGACATGTTGGTGAATTTGAATATCGCCGAAGTGGCAAAGACCGGAGTGACATGGCATGATGACATCACCAAGGGTGACATGGACCCATAATAGGTGTGCCACGTGTCACCTAGATTCGTGACTTTCATAGACCTTATGTGTCAAATGGATCTTGACATGTGTCACCATTTGATTGGGCCCCGTGTCTCCCTTGGCGTCTACCAAATGTATTCCATTGGATCTACGTTGTGGTCAGTTCTACGTTTGATCAAATCTGGGAGTAAAAAGGAAACTAAATAGCCAAACCTCCCCCCCCCTCCCTCGAACGTTGAATTTACGAAGCAATGAGGATCTATGATCCAAGGACCCTTAGAAACCTCACTTGATCATTGTATCTAAGTCATGGTCAATCCAATGGTGACGTCTCCAGAAGAACAATATTTTTAGAGGGGCGGAAACCTCAAACACCTAAGTCGCGAAGCAACGAGTACCGTTGATCCAAGGATGCTTCAGAATCTCTCTTGACACCTCGATATAGACCATGGTCAGTCCAACGTTGACTACTCTAAGAGTGAAAAGGAAATTACACAACCAAACCCCCAAACTCGAAGTCATGAAGCAATGAAGGCCATAGATCTGGGGATCTATGTGGACCTATCTTGACCATGGGATAAAATGTATTGGGATGTTTCTAGAATGATTTTGGACTTTCGATCTCTAGGATACTTTGCAGGTAGGAGAGGCTAGAGGCTCTCGACGCAAGGATGATTTTAGGGGATAAATTTCTCTCATGGGATAATTTTCTATGGTTTTTCCCAAAAAACGATTGGCCATTCTAAAAATGATTCGCCCAAATTCTATAGGATAAAATTATTTTACCTTAAAAATTGCCAAAATTTTATACAAAATACATAAAATCGATAGAAATTTGAATATTTTTACAAAAATATCGCCAAACATTTATAATTGGCATATGAAGGATTAGTAAGATTCACCAAGGTTTCTACGTTTTAAAATAAATTTTCATCCTTAAAATCATCCCTACTCTCAGGAGGCTATTCATCTAGAGTGATGTGGCACACTAACGTCACCTAGTGTGATGTTGAACCATGTTTGGCATGCCACATGTCACCTTGATTTGTGATTTTTACAGACCTCATATGCCAATTGGAACGTGATACATGTCTCCCATTGATGGGGCCACACATCATCTCCTTCTTTTGCCACATGTCACCCCTGGTGCATAGTTGCTTGAACTAATGACTAATGGGACTCCGGGAGTTCAAGAGTTCAAAACTCTGGGAGGATTAGGGTGTTAAAACATATGCTCCAAAAGGGACAAAGGCTGGAGCCACATGGAAGGATTCCTATTTTTCGATACACCATAGGATATGCGAGTATAGAAAAGGGCGTTCAGTACCAGGGTGCTGAATGTCAAGATCCCTTAAGCCTATGCGTCGAACAAGGGAGAATCTCATCCATTGGATTTAACAATGGATTTATCACAACCATAGATGCATGATTTTTAGGTAACTCCAAGACTTCGGGTCTCCAGGAATGTTTATAACATGGATAGGAAGGACAAAGGGCCGAAGGCCCAGTTATTGCGAAGGCGCGAGGAAAATTCCCTGTAACCGCCCCTCCAATGGCCATGTCATCACTAAAGGAGGACAACCTTGGTCAAGTTTGTTCCAAGTGTAATGGTACAAATGAGGTGAACCTACGTGGGTTCCACATGGCCTATGAGTAATGATGCCTGAAGAGCTTCAGAAGGGCATAACTTCCAATCCAGAGCTCGGATTTGAGCATGGTAATAGTCATTGGAAAGCTCTCGATGAGAAGAAGATGGAGAAGATATCAAGAAGAGGATTCAAAATTATTGAGAAAAGAAAAATTTTTATCCCATCCCTTAAAAAGGTACTTAGGGGTTGAGTGTGTTACAGTTAGTGAACCAACATACAAGATAAAAAAAAAATGTAAACTAGAAGATACATAAACAACAACACATGAAGATAAAAATTGAGACAAGTAGAAATAGTTACCAAAACAAAGGATTGCATTTATAACACCTCAAAGAAAATAAGGGAACTTAAGATATCCCCTCTTCCTCCTTGGGAGGTTTTGAATCTTTTAATGGTATCATGACCAGATTCCAAAAAGTATTGTGAAATTATGTGTTTCTTTCACTTTATTAACCTCATCCTTACTCTTGCAAGCATTTTTTTTCCATTTAATTGCCTCTGATATAACTGTTGTATTGTTACAAACAAAGAAAAAAGAGGGGAATTTCATAACAAAATATTGTTTACATTGATTATGTAGTATGAAGATTGACTTAGATTTTGTTTATATGGCACAAATGGAAAAAATGCGCAAGTAAGAAAAACATATGATTTGGCATAGAACTATATTGCAATTGGTATGGGTATCGTGCATGATTATTTTATGAACATATGGTGGTGGGCCTCATGAATTCCAAAATTTGGTTATGATGTGGGTAATATATTGTTTTTATAAACAATACACACAAACACACACACAAACACACACACATCAAAACCCATATGAAATGATACATTATAAATCATGTTTAATTAAGAATTGCAATGGTTATAATACATGGAAATGGTTATATTGTTGACCTTGTATACATTGGCAAACATGGTTTCATTGGAAAACATGGTTATATTTTTTAGCATGGTCATATATATATGCAAGTTTGAAACTTCGTGGTTATCTTGTGCACCATATATCTACCACTTGACACAGTTTGATATAAAACTCAAATTTTGATCTCGTGAACTAATGCACAATACAATGGAGTCAACCCAACATCCATCATATTGAATATGGTAGGTGTGAAATCAATGGTAGATGTACTACACCGAACTCCACACACAATTTAGTGTTTCCACATGGCAATTTCCTTCAACTCAGGATTACCACCATTCTACTTCACATGCATCGCCAACTCTTGGTTAATTCATCGGTTTAATGCCACTTATTTCATTCGGCTCACATTCGTTTCTTTGTGGTTTGGCTGGGCCTAAGATATCTACTCGAGCTACTCACCTGGAATAGTATGGAGGAAAATGGCTTGTGTCACTCAAACCTAGTGGTGGTCTTGGATTTTCATTGACCTGGAGAATTTGGCTATGGATTGTTGCTTCATTCACAAGGAAAGGTAAGAACCTAGATACACATGGTTAATCGTTCACAATTTTTATGTGTTGGTTTGATTTTAGTTTTCATAGCCAACTTTGTCATTCTATTCATTTTATTCTCACCATCATACCCTAATCTCTGATCGTCAAGAGTCATTTGTTTCCCCTGTTAAACATATGGTTTTATTTTTAGTATTTAATGACCACATTATGAATAGGACCTAGATTTTCTTCATCACATGCCATCCCGAAGATAATCCATTTGACCCTATCACCATTAGCCTCTCTTCCTGAACTCATTTCCATCTATGTAATAGTTATGAGTAGTTTGTGGATGAAGTTGTAAATACAATGTGCGCCCAACCTCTCGTATGGCCTCAAGGATGTATACATTATGCTATGTTTAAAATCTATTTCAGTTTGTAGATGATTGTATATTCATGGATATATATTTGGCATTGTATGAACACAAGAAAGGATGTCTTGAACCCTTTAAATCTATGCATGCACTGGAATATTTGAAATGATGTTGGATTTGTTCTTAAAAGTTATATATGGCTAGAACAGTTTGGAAAAAAATTATGTGTGCACTTGAATATGATATAAGTATGTCATTGCATCTCCATTGTACATTGATATAAATATTACACCTCTGTTACATGTGGCATATGTCTTTAAAATTTTCTGATTTTTTTTCCCTCACTCTATCAACATGATACTCTACCCATTGGTTATGAACAATCGATTTTACTAAACACATTTGATATTTTTGTTCATCTTTAAAAAGAAATGAGTTGTTGAGTATCTTTTCTTTCCCTTGGTTATCATTCTAATTTGGTCTATGGGTCTGGTTTGTGATATACATGCAACATATCTTTTCGAGTCAGCTTGAAGTTACAATACAACTTGTGGTATGTTCATATGAGCACGTATAGACAATTAATTAACATTTTCTATTGATAACAAATATTGGAAGTTACCAACTTCTTGGAAGAAAACAATATAAATATTCAAGCCTCAGAAAGCAACATGGTCTTTTTTTCACACTTTCTATGGCATGCTTAAAGCAATTTTCTCATTTTTAAAAGTTATTCCTTATCAGTGCACTAATAATTACCAGGGTCTAACATTTCTATTGATATCTAGAGTTCCTTTTTAAATGGAAAAATGGGAGGTCATACCCCAATATTTTTGTTTGCATAGGGTATATCTTACTATTTGGCCACTAAAGAAAAAGTATTTATTTTTTCCACCATTATCTTGTCTAATCATTTTTTTTGTTGCATAGACTAATACTATCGTCCAAAAAACATTCATAGAATCATGTTGCAACTTTGTCAATCCAAAATATTTTGTTTTTCATTTACATAGTAGACAAGCAATCTCGTAAACACTAGTTGTCTATGCAAGAACATTTTTCTGGTCTAGACTTATGCAGAAGTTTGAAATAGATTTAAGACTGTCATTCTAATGTATTGATGAAGAAATACTAAATAAAGAAGACTTCTTTTTTCATAGCCATACTTCTTTTCTTTGAGTTCTTTTCCTCTTCTCTCACTTGGATGTTATTCTCTATCATTGTATATATCGTACTTTATATTTTTATTATACGAATCTCGATTTGTGTTCTCACTTAATGTTGTGTGTTAGTGCTTTGGTTTATTTCAGATCTTTTTGTTAATGAAATAATTCTCATAAGTATTTAAAGTGGTAAGAGGACACCATTCATGTATCGCTATGTTATTGGTACACATATGTATGATTTCATGTTTGTTATTTGTTTAGAATAATATCGTATACACTTTTTTTTTTTAATTATGTTATCTTGTTGAACTTATCATGAAGGAAGATATTATGTTAATACTTAGGCTATAAAATTAGGGTGGTAATTCCCACCTGCTATTGGTTTAGCTGACCAAGAGGTCTAAAAGTTGACATAGGAACATTCATTTCCTCTTGCCAACATATTTTGGCAACCATACTGGGGACTTTTTAATAGTCTTTAGTTGGATAGCAATGTGCCTATAGGCCTACATACGTCTCCTTTAATTTATCTTTTCTTTTGTTGTTCATTTATTTCCTGTTTCGTTTCTTTTTCATTTCATTTCTTTTCTTTCTACTAATTTACATATTTTAGAACTTGAGATATTCATGATTGAGGTGTTTTTCTTGTAGCCTGAAGTTTTGGGTCAATCTGATATTGCAGGTCAGCTGCTAATTTATGCCATTGAAACAACAAAATAAACATTTAACGAGTATGAAATCCTATTATTCTTTGTTTTGTTATCCCAATTTCATTATGCATGATTACCCCATTTACAACAAGTTGACTGTTCAAAAACATAGGTATTCCAACAGAGGACGAACACCTTTAGTAACCACTCACACAACCAAATCAAATACCAACACACTGATGTTTTGATGTGGTAAAATCCCTATGGGGAAACATCCATGGCCCCAACCAAAACGGCCATTTGGAGAAGTTTATTAATGCAAAAGAAAAAGATTACAAAGATATTTTACAAGAGAGTTTCTCACAATCAATCATTGGCAAATGACCCTCCATGCTCTTTAAATAGAGATCATGGACCAATTGGGTGTTAAGCCATAGATCAATGACCGTTAATATTGAGGAGAATATGAACCGTCGAATCACTCTATGTCGGGAGCATATCATGACCAATGGATTTCCTAACTACAAATGCATACTAATGCATACTAAAGAAACACACTAAGAAACCCACTTTTACCTAACGATACATTAGACCAAGTAGATTTGATCTAACTCCTAAGTGTCTAAATATCCTAGCATCCCCCCTTAAGAACAACTTGGGATAGGATTGAAGGATTTACAATAATGACACAATATGAGAATGAAGGAGGAATTAGATCCTATCCCCCCTTGATGAAAAATTCCTAAACTTTTAACATAGATCGAAGTTTGGAAAACTTCACTTCTGTAAGAGACTTTGTGAAAATGTATGCAACTTGATATTCTGTAGGAAAAAAAAACACTTCAATAACTTGATCATGAATGAGATTTCTGATGAAATGCATGTGTATCTTGATGTGTTTGTTGCACTGATGTTGAAATGGGTCTTTTGCGAGCTTAATTAATAATGGCACTCTGATTGTCGCACCAAAGGCTGGTCGGATGCTACTGTTGGAATCCAAACTCTGAAAGAATGTGTCGAAGCCATAAGGCTTCCTGACTTGCATTCACCACTGCTCGATACTCTAATTTTTTTGAAGAAAGTGCAATAGCCTATTGTTTCTTGCAGTCCCAAGTGACAGGTCCTGAACCAAGGCTAAAAACATAACCTGTAATAGAATTTCGATCATCAAGGTCACCGGCCCAATCTGAGTCAGTGAAACCAACCAATAAAGGATCCCTCCCTGAACTGTAATGTATCCCAAAATCAACTGTACCATGGACATAGTGAATTATCCTTTTAGCTTATTTCCAATGGTTTTCATGGGGTGTTTTCATATACCGGGAAACAATACCAACAACAAAGGAAAGATCAAGATGAGTATGATTCAATTATAAGAGGCTACCAACTAATTGACGATACAAGGTGGCATCAACTTTGGGAGAAGTACAGGTGAAAGCAAGCTTGAATCTAGACTGGAAGGGAGAAGGGGATGGCTTACAATCATCCATGTGAAAGTGATGAAGAAGGTCACAAGTATACTTAGATTGGGAAAGACAAATTCCTTCGCTGGTTTGAAAAACTTGGAGGCAAAGGAAATAGTGCAAAAATCCTAAGTATGTCATTTCAAATTTCTTCTTAAGGTTAGTTTTCATATGGTTTAAAAGTTTTTAGTCACTACTAGTAAGGATAAGGTCATCAACATAAAGGACAAGGATTATGAGATGGCTCCATACTTTCTTAGTATAGACATTAGGATCAGAATGGAATCTAGAGAATTCAGTGGGAATAAGAAAGTTGTCCATTTTGGCATAACAAGCTCAGGGAGCTTGCTTAAGACCATAAAGATATTTCTTAAGGCGACAAACAAGGCTAGAGTCATTCTGGACATAGATAGGAGGTTGTTCCATGTAGATTTATTCTTGAAAATATCCATGCAAGAAGGTGGATTTAACATCCATTTGATGGAACTCCCATTTATGTGATGCAACAAGGGAAAGAACAAGGCAGATAGAATTCATTTTGGCTACAGGGGGAAATGTTTCATTATAGTCAATTCCTTCAACTTGGGAAAATCCTTTGGCAACTAATCGAGCCTTGTGTCTTTCAACACTTCCATCTGATGCATACTTAGTTTTGTAGAACCATTTACATGTGACAAGTTTTCTTCATTTTGGAAGAGGTACAAGATCCAAGGTATCATTTTCCATTAAAGAACAATACTCTTCATTCATTGTTGTATCCCAATCTAGATGACTTGAAGCTTTTGCAAATGTCTCTAGATAATGAGTCTCTGAAACTTGAGCCAAAAGAGAAGAGGCTTGTTGGAATTATGAATGTATCCGATGCTAATATGAAGGATCACCAACAAGATCACCACTTGCTTTTCATGTTGAACAGACCCATCTAGGAAGCGGTGGAGCTGGAGCTAGTGTTGGTTCAGGTTCAAAGGACTCATCTGGAGGAAGGTTAGCAGGCGAAGGTGGATTTTCATTCTCACTGTCATAATATGAAGAAGAAACTAGAATGAAAGAAGGCATAAACGTTGAAGATGACTCGTAGGTTGAAGAAGGCACAAACGCCAATTTAGTTTCGCAGGCCAAAGAACGAACAAACACTGAATTAGGATCGTAGGACAAGAGATTTTCATCAAATTTAACATCTATTCTAATAATAATTTCATTAAAATGTAGTTGAAGAAGTCTATAACCTTTGACACCTTCATAATAACCAACAAATATAAAATTCGCACATTTAGGTTGCAATGCTTTCCTTTTCTCATCAGGAATGTGAACCCATGCTATACTACCAAATACACATAAGTGAATTACATTTGGTTTAATTTTAGTCCAAGCTTATTCTGGTGTTATATTTTTAAGAGCCTTTGTGGGAGTGTGATTTACTATGTAATTTGCATAGTTGAGGGCTTCTTCCCAATACTTTAGACTTAATCCCTTAGATTGGATCATACAATTATCCATTTCTTTTAATGTGTGGTTCTTTCTCTCAACAACACCATTTTGTTGTGGTGTATATGGAATAGTGTGTTGCATTTGGATGCCATGTGTAGTGCAGTAACTTGTAAAATTATTGTTTACATATTCGCCTCCATTATCTGTTCTTAACCTTTTAATTTGATGTCCAAATTGCTTTTCTACAAGGGCCTTGTAGGTCAAAAACTTGTCAAAAAATTCGCTCTTAAGTTTTAAGAAGTAAACCCAAGTACGTATGGGAAATTCATCAATGAAAGTTAAGAAATACTAGAACCCAGAATAAGAAGGAGAAGAAAGTGGACCACACAAATCACTGTGAACAAGCTGCAAAGGGCACGAGGTGTTCCAAGAGGCACGTTTGTCAAAATTGTCTCGATGATGTTTGATGAGAACACAACTGGCACAAAAACCATGTCTGCATGAAATAGGAGGAATACCAATCACCATCTATTGATTACATAGTTGATGCAATGAGTAATAGTTTAGATGACCAAGCTTCTCATGCCAAATTTTTCTCAAGTCATCACCATGAGCAACAAAAACTGATGAAAAAGATGATGACCCAAAGTTTTCAAACTTGTAAGACCTGGTAATATCATCAGCAATTCTAGTTGCAAGAACATGCTTAAGATATTGTATATCCTTGATTACAACTTGGTGAGGTGAAAACTCTATGGTTTTATCTTCACCTGAATGGGTGATTTGATATACTGATAGAAGGTTACAAGAAAGACTTGGAACGCATAATACATCATTGAAATGACCATTTTCTACTTGAACTGTTCCTGATCCTTCAACACTAAGAGATCTATCATCACCAACAAATATTTTCTTGGTGTTACATTCATTTAGAGAAGAAAATATGTCTTTATCCTTAGCCATATGATAAGAAGCTCCATAATCAATTAGCCACTCATCAGAAGAAGAAATAGAAGTTGTACTGAAGAAGAAACTAGAAGTAGAAAGTGCATGTCCATGAGAAGAAGAGTAATAAGTAGAATCAATATTGATGTTGTGCTTCTTCATCACTAATTCTAAATATTCCATCTTCTTGAAACATTTGGACTCATCATTTGCTATGTCTGTTAGTTTTCTTATTTTTATATTTTTTTCCTTTGTCACCATTAGGAGATGAAGCTGTGTGAGTGGGTTTGAGACCCTTATGTTGCTCGTTGTTGTGGCCAGGATGTTGTTTCTTGGGATTCTTGGGTTTATATTTCTGATGGACGACTAAGGCTTTGTTGGAGGTACCTGCAGTATTGATCACTCCAAGTTGTATAATCTTATCTCTCTCTAATCAAATCATCACAAAAGGAACCAAGAGTGGGTTTTTGATAAGCTATCCCTAGAGCCTCTTTCATGGCATAAAAGATAGATACAAACATAAAATATGCACTACCTAGCTTAGAAAGAATAATATAGATGTAGCGCTCTTCATCCATCTTTATCTTACATTCTTCACATAAAATTCTGAGTGTTTTAAACTTAGATATATAGTCTTCAATGAAAGAAAAATCACTTGGACTTAAAGTCAGTACTTGATTTTCTAACCGTTGTGCTCGAATAATATTATGTTTACCAAACACAGATTCAATCTTTTCCCAAGATTCATCGGGTTTATCAATTTGTTGAAGGTGAAACCTTAAATCAAGAGAGATGGGCATTCCGATTAGTCCATGTGCGTCGTCATTCCTATTAGTCCATTTGAATTTCTTATCAACGTCAGTAGGTTCTATTTCCTTTCCCAAGGTAATCCGGTACAAGCCTTTACTTCTTAATAAATCCTCCATATGGGATTTTCATTGGAAGTAGTTGGTGTTGGTAAGAAAAAGATTACTTGAAGAAGCCATATTAAATATGTAGATAATATAGATTTAAAAACTAAAACTGATGATCTGGATGGAAATATATTGAAAACTTAGGCGGTTTAAAAGAAACAACACAGAAAATGGACTTCAGATGTGAAAGTTATGCCCTTTTAAAAAAATGCATAAATGATAACCAAAGGACCACGTGATGGTGTAAGTTGCTTTATGAAGTGACCCACTTTTATAAAAATAAGTGGGGTTCAATTTTACAATGAAGTTACTTTATAAAAGAAAAGCTAGATGAAAAATAATTAACTCTAAAATATTAAAGATACTTATAGTGATTCAGTTTTATACTTGAAGTGAAATACACTTTACAATGGAGCATGGACTTAAAAAAAAAAAAGTAACAAAAAGAGAGATTTGAACTCAAGAACTCTTACTCAATAAAGAAACCTTTAACCAAATAGGATAGAAAAAATTATTGTATTGTTTAGAAAGAGGATTTAGGTTGTTGTTGTTGTTGAAGACGACCTTGGAGAGAGTGCTAAAAAAAACTCTTTTCACACAAGAAACAAATTTTGCTTCTTGATGTCAACAAGGGTTAGATCTCGGTTAGCTTACTAGAAAAATCCACCTTTTCCTATCTGTTTATGACTTTACGAGATCGAACAAGGTGAGGGGAAAATATAATACACAGATATAAAAGAGTAGAAACCTAGAAACAAACAATATAAAACCAAAATAATACTCTGCAAATTTTTTTAAAAGGGCATATTCAGGCTTTATACCTTTGGATCTAGCTGAAATGGTCGTATCTTGGGCAAATAGAAACCTTTTCAAGTGAAATTAAAAACATTCCTGAATGAAACGAGCACTCCAGACACAATGGAACAATCCTCTCAGCCCAAAAATGTACGAAAATGTACGAAAATGGAGATGATACAACTCATCTTCATGATCTCAATCTACAACAGGAGCAGGTCTTCAAACAAGCTCTGATACCATGTTCAACAACATAGGTATTCCAACAAAGGATGAACACCTTCAGTAACCACTCACAAAACTAGATCAAATATCAACACACTGATGTTTTGACGTGGTAAAACCCCTATGGGGAAACATCCACAGCCCCAACCAATGCGACCACTTGTAGTATTTTATTAATGCAAAAGAAAAAGATTACATATATATTTTACAAGAGAGTTTCTCACAATCAATCATTGGAAAATGAACCTCCATTCTCTTTAAATAGAGATCATGGACCAATCAGGTGTTAAGCCACATATCAATGGATGTTAAGATCGAGGAGAATATGAATCATCAGATTAGTCTATGTTGGGAACATATCATGACCGTTAGATTTCCTAACTACAAATGCATACTAAGAAACACACTTTTACCTAACGACACATTAGACCAAATAGATCTTAACTAACGCCTAAGTGTCTAAATATACTAACATTGACTAATCCTCTCCCTTGAGCTTTGTTGTTTCTCCTTTTTCCCTTTCTTTGTGATTCCTTTCAATCATCCTTATTGTTGTGTATGAATATTCCATCAAGAAAAAAATATAATGCTAGAATTGGTTTCATATACTAGACTAGTGTCACCTTTGGATGATTCAATTTTATAGTGGATAGAACTAAAACCAGAGAACATCTCGAGAATTCATGGGAAACCATCGCTTAAGATATTTTTGTGAATGAAAAAAGATAACTCACTGTGAGGTGAGATTTTAAAAATCCCCTTCGTCCTTGAGATTATAATGTTACAAACCCCTCGATGGTCATGCTGAATCTGAGGTAAATATATTGAATTCAATTCATTATCTGAAGTTGAAAAACAAAAACAAATCATTGAGGGTTTACGTAAAAACATCATTCATTATTATTTAGATTTAGAATCTAAACCACGCATATATCAGACCACTTTTAAGTGGATACCTCCATCCATATCCAACAAGATGACTACACCTGCATGGTTCTCCTAGACTCTTGGTATCATGTATAGTGGTTACAACACAACTATTTCTACAACTAATCAAACCAAAGTAATTTTGGTATTGCATATTAGAATAAAGAGGCGTTAATGATATTGCATCAACCTTACTGAATTGCTTAGAATATGAGGAAATAACATTAAGAATCATCTTCCCATTGATTGACACAAATAAAATTATGGATATGACTGTGGTCCTGCAATTAATGCAAGACATGAGTAATCACATGATCTCATTTGAGAGGAAAATTTCACCCCCCCCTGTGTAAGAGAACACCCCACTAGTACCACCACAAGTTCCTTTACAACCAACTTAATGCAGAACACTTCTTACATGTCTTGGTGTAACTTCTATGAATATTACCACGACCCTAATACTTGTGAATTATTGAAAGCCACCAAAAAATGAATATTTGGTAAAACAAATTGAACAAATTATTAACGCCTTTGATTGGGTCAAAGAAGAACATGTCCTAGTTGTTACCACTAGACGTCAAACATACAATAACCGGTATAACAAAGGAAACGATTATAATCCTAATCCTAATGCTTCTACCCAGAAGCACACCAACCAGAAGACTCCCCAAAGTTCTGGAAGGAATCAAACTTCAACTTCACAACAACAACCTTCATATTCTTTGACTAATTCAATTGAAAGGTATAATATTATCGAGGAACTAACAAAGGTTAAAGCCAATGCCATGCTACTTTATTTATCTAGAACGCTTGGAAAATGAGAGAATACGAAAATATTCTTAGTGGAAGAACCTACAAATAACAACACTTCACAAACAAATACTTCAAACACCAACATGATTATTGAAGATGAAGAATATTCAGCAACTCCGGGAATTACATGAGTTATTTCTACTTTGTCTTATTTAAAGAAGCCTCCATATTGTGTATCCATGAAGATACTAGACAAGATAGCTCATTGTTGTCTCATTGATAGTGGTTCATGCCCCAATGTCATGTCCAAAACCATTATGGAAGATTTAGGATTGTCTTGCACCAATGAGAACCCTCAAAATATGTTAGATTTTAATAAGAAAGGTTAGTCCACTATCGGTGAAATAAAATATGTCACCTTGGTATGTGTTCTCACCTAGAAATGCATACCGTGTGCAACATCCAGGTGATTGATATGGGAGTAATAAATTATTCCATAATCCTAGGTAGGGATTGGGAAACATTGACAGGTGGATATTATTCCATGGATGTAAGTCATATCATCATTCTGAGAGGACCCAAAAACATTATTATAAATCGTTAGGAATGTACCATGCCCTGTATTCAACATGTTCCACAACCTTTGGTAAGTTTTATTGAGCCGGATCTTGGAATCCACTCAATATCTATGGAATATGAAATCGAAAAAATAAATCTCCTCTTATACATGAGTCTCGAGATGGGGCATGACACATGCATTTTGATGGAGCCTCCACAAATGAGGGAAATGGAAAAAACATTACCCTTCACACTATATTTGGAAAATCGCATTCTTTTGATTATAGATTAAACTTTGCATGCACCAACAATGTGATAAATTTCATGCCTTATTGTTGGGTCTTGAGAATTCCTTGGCCCTTAATTGTAAAAACTTAACTTCCTTTAGTGATTCAAAATTGGTCATGAATTTGGTTAAAAAAGTTTACACACCTTCCAATAAACTTATGAGGTGGTATACCAACATGGTTTCTGATTTGATATCAGAATTTTCTTTTTTTGACATTATACATATTCGAAGAGAGTTGAATGTTATTGTTGGTAGTTTAGTTGATTATGAAGCCAGACCTAATAGGCATATTTTCCAAGAAAGATAAGAATTTTTTGTTATATCTCTATATAGACCTCATATACCAGATAATGAAGAATCACGGAAATTCTTTTCTAATGACGAGATCCACCAAGCTTTCCTTACCAATGAAACTAAATATTCTATTGATATTATCGACCTAGCTCAAAATAAGTTTCCTAAGGGGTTGACCCCGTTTCAAAACTCCTTTTATTCAAGTGATGCAACAAAGAAGTTCCCCATAAAAGAAGGGTCAAGTTGGAAAATCGATGATACAATTTCTGTGAACATATGAACTGAAGACGAACCCAAGATATTACACATATTGGCTACATGATCTCACAAAGAGAAAGAGAAATTCATGACGATTTTTCATGAATTTAGGGATATATTCGTCTTATTCAAATTTGTGAGGGTTTGATCCTAGAATCATCTATCATGCTATTCTCATCAGTGAAGATGCTACCTCAATATGAAAAATTCAAAGTCCTGTAAAATTGGATTTAGAAGAAACTATTCGAAAATAATTGGATAAACTACTTGCTACCGACATTATTTTTTCGGTCAAATATTCCAAATGGGTAGCAAACTTAGTTCTAGTTTGTAAGAAAAATGGTGACATATGATTTTGTGTTGATATTCATGCTCTTAATAAGGCAAGTGTTAAATATAACTTTCCCTTACCCAATATGGAGCTTATCCTTTAACAGGTAGTCGGATCTCAGATGTTGTCTTTATTAGACAAATTCTCAGGATACAATCAAATTTGCCTCAAATGATTTGATATATATAAGACTACTTTTACTCCTAGGTGGGGCACCTTCATCTATGACCACATGCCTTTTGTTTTGATTAATGCAGGCACTGCTTTCTAGTGTGCCATGCATTTTGCCTTTGATGATTTGATTGGTATTATCATTCATATTTACCTTGATGACCTTACATTTCATTCTAAATACCGAGTTGATCGTTTTAAGTATCTCAAAAAATTCTTCTCACGGTGTTATAAATTTGGCATGTCTTTAAATCCCGCCAGGTATGTTTTTGGAGCTACCTCAGGAAAATTAATCAGTCACATAGTGTGTGATGCTAGGATAATCATTGATCCAGAAAGAGTGAAAGCCATTCAAATCCTTCCTCCCTCTTATTTCAAGAAAGGAATCCAAGCCTTTATGGGAAAAATAAATTTTGTACATAGGTTTATACATGATTTTGCTCGAATAGTTAATCCCTTTCATCACTTGATGAAGAGGGATCAATTATTTCATTGAAATAATAATGTTTATTGGGCATTTTCTAAAATAAAAATAAAAAATCTCTTCTGCCCCTGTTTTTTCTACACTTGACTTTACCAAATATTTTGTTATTTATACAAATGCTACCGAAGAGGCTATATCAACTCTTAATACAAAAAAACTAGGATAAATTTAAGCAACCAATAGCATTTATAAGTCAAATCCATTCTGATACAACTATGAAGTATTCTCTAATTGAGAAACATGCTTATTCTCTGGTTAAAGAAATTGAGAAGTTCAAACATATCATTTTAGGTAAGCACACAAATGTGAAGGTAACATTACCTGCTGTTAAATTTCTGCTCTCACAAACTCTCCTTTCAAGAAACCTTGCACATTGTCTCATGAAGATTCAGGAGCACGATCTTACCATCACTACCTACAACACCATTAAAGTAATGGATTTGACCCTTCACCTCTCCCAACACTCCCATGCTTCTCCTAAGTCTAAATCTGATGAATATTATCTTTCTAACTTGCTATACATAGGAGGAGAATAAATTGAATTAGCTAATTATCCATGGTATTAAAACATCATTTATTAATTGATTCACCAATGCTACCTTGATTCCTTAGAATATAATAAACATAGAATATTGAGGTTAGAAGACTCTAAATAGTTGGTGTTAGACATCTCTTTATTTCGAAGATCTCGTGATGGAATCTTACTATGTTGTGTTAATGAGCGAATGACCAGTATGTTTCTTAAAACTATGCATGGATCCAATGATGAAGTAATTCACATTGGAGGGATTTTCATAAGATAATATATACTGGATATTATTGGTCCCAAATATTTAAAGATTCATTTAAATGTGTGCAGTCATGCGACGCATGCCAACGTGCCACTGGGAGACTAAAACTGTCTTCCTTTCCTTTGAAACCTATCATATCTTCTTACCCCTTTGCAAAGTTGGGACTTGATTTTATCGGTCCCATAAGACCACCATCATCTATTGGTCACATATTTATTCTAAATACAACATATTACTTCAACAAGTAGTCTGAATCAGTTCCCATTAAGAACGCCACTGATGATCAAGTGATCACTTTCATTGAAACTAATATCTTTTCTAGATTTGGAATCCCACTTGGAATTTTATCTGACAAGGGTCCTGCCTTTATTTATGCTAAATTCACCGAATTGTGTAGTAATTTTGGGGTTAAACATTCCTTATATTCTTCATACTACCCTCATGGGAATGGATTGGCTAAGTATACCAATAAACAACTGACCAAAATCATGAAGAGAACCATAGATGAAAAACCAAGACAATGGAATTTACAACTACCTTATGCCTTATGCGTTGATAGAACTACAACTAAGGTTATTATCGATGCCACTCCTTTCCAACTCCTTTATGGTCAAGAGGCTATTATTCTTTTTGAGTTGTATCTAGCTTCATTTTTACTCACTTTCCAAGATGAAGAATTAAATGAGTTAGATTTATCACAATGTTTCCATGCTCGTCTTGCCTTGGAAGAGTAATGTGAAAACACTTTGAATCACATTGATAAAAGGAAATAATCCGTCAAGAAGTATTTTAATAAACATGTCAGAGTTCAAAATTTTGAGGTTGGAAAAAAAGTCTTATTATGGGACTCTACTCATGCAGATAAGGGAAAACATACGAAAGTCTAGAAATTATGGATCGGTCTATATGTCGTTGTTGCATTGGTGGGTAATAATTCGTATTTATTAAAGGATAATGATGAAAAAATCTTTTCATATACCACTAATGGATCACATCTTAAACATTATCATGACCCTGACTTTAGTTCACCTCAGTTATAAATAACTCAATCACTTATAATTATTTTGTAGGAAAAGTCTTTTCACTTCATTTCATTTGCTCCTTGTCTTTATTTTCCTTTGATTTTACTCTTTAATGATTTGAGTTTCTTTTCCTTATTTGTGAGTTTTACAACAACTCTTTCTTTCATGTTTTTCTTTATTCGATACATTAATTTGAAATTCCATCTCATAGGAACCAGGAGCGTGATAAAGTTGCAATTTGCTTAAGAGTGAAGACATTGTTCTTTTCTAACCAATAGATCAATTTATAAGGTTGTATATGGATGCAAGATTGCATTCAAAAAGACAGATTGTTAAGGAGACTTGATATTAGTAAGATAGTTTTTTACGCTTGGTTTGATGTTTTTAAAAAGGGACCTATTGTCATTTAAAATTGAGAATACCTTTGTTGTTCTAGCTTCTTGTCCTTATTCGCATACCTAAGTATACAAATCCATTCCTGCTTTGTTGTCTAGTGTTGTTGAGTCTCACAACAGTTCAGTCCTTCTTTTCTCTGCAAAAAAAATGATTCTAAGTTTGGCCTAATCACATATCCCTCCTAGTGGAGTTACCATTTTTTGATGCTTTTAATGGAACCATGATCAGATTCCACAAATTATTGTGAAATTATGTTTTTCTTTCACTTTCTTGACCTTACCCTTACTGTTGCAAGCATTTTTTGCCATTTAATTTCCTCTAATATACATGTTGTGTTGTTAAAAAAAACATAGAAGGGGGGGCCTTTCCTAAGAAAATATTGTTTACATTGATTGCATAGTATGAAGACTGACTTAGTTTTTGTTTATATGGCGCAAATGGAAAAAATATGCAAGTAAGAAAAACATATGATATGACATAGAACTATATTGCAATTGGTACGGGTATTGTGCATGATTATTTTATGAACATATGGTAGTGGGCCTCATTAATTCTAAAGTTTGGTTATGATGTAGGTGCTATATTATTTTTATAAACAATATAAAATTTATTATATGTATACCAAAACCCATATGAAATGATAAATTATACATCATGTTTTATTAAGAATTGTAATGGTTATAATAAGTGGAAATTATTATATCATTGACCTTGTATACATTGGAAAACATGGTTATATCATCGAGCATGCTCATATATTATGCAAGTTTGAAACTTTGTGGTTACCTCATGTACCATGGATCTACCACCCAACATAGTTTGATATGAAACTAAAATTTTGAGCCTGTGAATTAATGCATGATACAGAGGAGTCGACCGAACATCCATCTCATTGAATATGGTAAGTGTGTGTTAGCGATATTTTTTGCACAGGGGTTAAATTGCAAGTGCACCTGCATTAAACCCACTTATCCTAAGTTTTGGGCACAAGCGCACCTGCATTAAACATGGGTCACTTTTGGATGGCTGGATTTTACGCACCTAGATCGATGGCGCACAGCAAATTCTAGACCCCCCTTGCCTTTCGACCTTTAAGCGAGGGGGGGTCCGAAATCGCGGGCGCAACTCCCCAACGGTTCAGATTAGCGCACCCGGATCAACGGCGATGAAAGCAATTCCGGAACTCCCCCCACCTTTCTACCTTTAAGCGGAGGGGGGGGGTCCGGAATCATGGATGCAGTTCTCCAACGGCCACGATCGAGGAGCCTGGATCAACGGTTCAAGCGCGGCCCCGACCTTCTCAGCTGCCTTATCTTTAACCAGTGTGGGCCATATTTTCACCATGACATCTCCCCGTCCGCTTTTCCCTTGCTGCCATGTGTCACCGTTCACCCCTCTCTCACGCCTCCATATGGCCTTTCCCTCGTCTCATCACCCATTTACCACCCGCCACGCATCCCTTTCCCTCCATGTCAGCCTCTCGCTACGTTAAGACTGCCACGTCTATCCTCCCACCGCCTCTAGTCGCCTCTCATCGTTCTTGCTTCGTCCTTGCGGTTGTGGTCCCGTCATTCCATAGCCTTACCCCACTTCCCGTGTTGGCCTCCATACCCGTCCCTCAAGCTATTCATTTATTCCAGGTGGCAACGTGAGGGGTCTTCCATATCCCGAAGTGCTGAGTTGGCCGGGCCATTATCAATCCCAAGAAGCAGTTATTGAAGCAGTTGGTGGTGGTTAGACATCGTCTCCGCCATAATGGGAAAGTCTTGCATTGGATTAAAGGCAAGTCGATTCACCGAATAAACTATCAGAAGACTGATCGCGTCTGCCATAAGTTGCACGACCATTCAAAGATTGCAGCTCCGTGTTGTCAGAAGCCATGCAGACGCAAAGCTTTCAATGCTACGTCTCGATCTTGTTGTTGTTGTTAGTTTGAGTATATGTAGGCATTTTTGCCATTTTTGTATCTATCGATGGTAGAGCTAAGCTCCCGACTGTAAAGTTTCAGTGAATATTCTAGTTCCCTGGTTATGCCTCTGTGTTTGAGACTTCTTGGTTTATAACAAATAATTCTCCTTTTTCCAGCTATGTTTCATCTCATGCCAGAGAGTCCATAGTCGAAATATTCATGTGGATTTAACAATCTTGTTATGATAAAGGATTTGTTGTGACATTGTTGTGCCCTCTGGTGTTATGTGTTTGAATATAAGAAGATCTTGTGTTTGAATGATTTATTCTTTAGTCGGTTTTGAACCTGACGTTTATGACAGACCCTTGCACTCTTCTCACGAAGTCTTCCCCCTACTCACCCTTTATTTGCAACTCACTGTTTGGAGTTTATCAAGACCTCACTCTTTCATGCATGCCTGGCCTAGTTTATGAGTTGAGACGATACTGTTCTGAGTTTCCTTCCGTTTGATCACCCTTCTCAAACAAATCATGACATTAAACTGATGGGCGTTGGGCTCTGCTCCTGCAAGAAATCCAGGAGTGACTTCCGACTCCAACATTTCTGGCGCCGTTGCCGGGGACGAAGTTGAATATTTTCCCCGGGATTGAACGACAAAGATCAACTGATTCTGAAGGTGCATCAGATATCAGAACTTGAAGATTGCTACTGTGCACCTGGCGACTCCACTGTGACGACTCCGCTGGGAAGAACCTGCTCTATCAACTGTGGCTTTGAGAGGCAGACATACGAGGTCTAATCCACATTTGCCTTTAGCTACACCAGAAGCTGACTCGGAAGCAGTGTGCAGAAAGGGAAAGAGAGCTGCAAAAGAAGTTTCTGTCGCTGAAACAGGTAATACGCCCTCCCCTTCTGTGAGAACTCCATTTTCATATTCTCAGTTTCCTAGTCGTCCTTCCTCTGAAGTTTCCCATTTTCTGAACTTTGGGAGTGTTCCTGCTGAGTTTTCTCCTCTTGGTCTGGTATCAGAAGGAGAGATTCTTGTCACTCCCCCTTCCCTAGAGGTCTTGCCTCATTCCAGACCTCGAGCTTCCGAAGATTTCATCACCCCTCTTTCTGTTGTTACTGCTGCACAGAGAGAAGTGTATGTACACTCAGGTCCCTTGGCTTTCTCTCTGTTTTCTCCGTTGTCTCCTTCAAGAACCCCTGTTCTGACATCTCCCGTTCATACTCCTTCTCCTCTGAACTCTCCTCTACCTAATATCCCTATGGCTGCTGCTAATCCCCCTTTAAATAGAATGGATGCCATAGTTGCTGCCAGGTATGCTCCTTTGATTCTCCCCCGTCCTCTGAACCCTCTCCCTGCTGGAGACTATTTGAAGTACATGCCCAAGTTTAGTGGGGAGGGAGACATAACTGTTGAAGAGCACCTAGCTGCCTTTTACAGCTATGCAGACAACTTGAATATCGAGAGTGAGGATGTCTGGATGAGGGTCTTCGTCCAGAGCCTAGATGGAGAAGTAAGGAAGTGGTTCTGGGGCCTGGCCCCTGGGTCTATTGCTGGCATAGAAGCCTTGGATAATGTCTTCCTGAGACAGTGGGGAGACAGAAAAGATTATATGTATTATATGACAAAGTTTGGGTCTCTGAGGAAGATGGAAGAAGAGTCTATCTTAGACTTCTCCAAAAGGTTTAATAAGATGTATAACAAGATTCCTGTAGAGATTAAACCCTCAGAGGCCTCTGCTCAAATTTCCTATGCTAGTGCATTTGATCCTGATTTATGTCTTGTGTTAAGAGAAAGAAGAGCCACCTCCCTAGCTCAGATGCAAGATGCAGCTATAGAAGTGGAATCCAACATGTTGGCAGCTGACAGACTGAGAAGCCAGGCTGACATAGACAAAAGAAAGGAAAATTCAGAAGCCTCAACTTTCGGCCCATCATTGCCCCACTCTCAGGTAAATGAGCTGACCCGAGCTATGAACCTCCTTAAAGAAGAGGTGGAAAGATTGAAGGTGGAGAGGAAACAAATGTACAAGGGCCCTCAGAACACCAAAAATAAAGGGGGTTTTAGGAGGCCAAATAATAATTTCCCTCCTCCAGCTGTGCACAGAGAGAAAGAAAGAGACAGAGATGACCAAAGAGTTCAGGCCCCCTTCCAGAACAATTTTTTGGCTGATGAAGAACAAGAGGAAGCAGACGATCCTGAGCCAAAGATTCACAGTTTATAGGTCACTCCCCCTTTCCCTCATCTGACCCGATCAGCATATGAAGAGTCTCTCATGGATGGTCAGCTGAATGAATTAAGAAAGGGAGACAAAGCTGGCGGTGGTCGAGGCAGGTACAACCTGAGGTCTGACAGAAGGGCAACAACACCTGATGTTCCCGAGTCATCCACTAGAGTAGAAAGGACTGCAAATGAGATAGCAGATGCTTATAAAGGTAAGAAGGCCCAACCCCTCTCTCCTATTATCCAAAATCATGTTCCTGAAATTAGAGAAATTCCAAAGCCTATGTCTTCTTTCAATTTCGAACATGAGATTCAAAAGATCAGAATTCCTGTGCCCCTCACCGAGCTAATCAAACATGGGGAATTCAAAAGGCGTTTCTCTGAGCTGTTAAAGTCCGAAGCCTCATATCCTCTCACAGACTCCATAAACCTCCAAGATGAAAGGCCTACAGTTGTCCTAGGTCCCATGGTAGAAGACAGAGATGATTCATCCCCTCCCTTCTACACATCCCTAAACATACACGACAAAGTGCTGCATAATTGCCTTATGGACT
>JASDQU010100860.1:54283-70547 GCA_032191745.1 Picea mariana
TGTGTGGTTCTTTCTCTCAACAACACCATTTTGTTGTGGTGTATATGGAACAGTGTGTTGCATTTGGATGCCCTGTGTAGTGCAATAACTTGTAAAATTATTATTCACATATTCGCCTCCATTATCTGTTCTTAACCTTTTAATTTGATGTCCAAATTTCTTTTCTACAAGGGCCTTGTAGGTCAAAAACTTGTCAAAAAAATTTCTCTTAAGTTTTAAGAAGTAAACCCAACTACGTCTGGAAAATTCATCAATGAAAGTTAATAAATACTTGCACCCAGAAAAAGAAGGAGAAGAAAGTGGACCACACAAATCACCGTGAACAAGCTACAAAGGGCACAAGGCGTTCCAAGAGGCACGTTTGTCAAAATTGTCCCGATGATGTTTGACGAGAACACAACTGGCACAAAAACCATCTCTGCATGAAATAGGAGGAAGACCAATCACCATCTATTGATTACATAGTTGATGCAATGAGTGATAGTTTAGATGACGAAGCTGCTCATGCCAAAGTTTTCTCAAGTCATCACCATGAGCAACAAAAAATGATGAAAAATATGATGACCCAANTACAACCTAGTAATATCATCAACAATTCCAGTTGCAAGAACATGCTTAGGATATTTTATATCCTTGATTACAACTTGGTGAGGTGAAAACTCTATGGTTTTACCTTCACCTGAATGGGTGATTTGATATACTGACAGAAGGTTACAAGAAAGACCTAGAACACATAATAAATCATTGAAATTACCATTTTCTACTTGAACTGTTCCCGATCCTTCAACACTAAGAGATATATCATCACCAACAAATATTTTCTTGGTGTTACATTCATTTAGAGAAGAAAATATGTCTTTAACCTTATCCATATGATAAGATGCTCCAAAATCAATAAGCCACTCATCATAAGAAGAAATAGAAGTTGTAATGAAGAAGAAACTAGAAGTATAAAGTGCATGTCCATGAGAAGAAGAATAATAAGTAGAATCAATATTGATGTTGTGCTTCTTCATCACTGATTCTAAATCTTCCATCTTCTTGAAACATTTGGACTCATCATTTGCAATGTCTGTTAGTTTTCTTATTTTTATATTTTTCTCCTTTGTCACCATTAGGAGAGAAAGTTGTGTGAGTGGGTTTGAGACCCTTATGTTCCTCGTTGTTGTGGCCAGGATGTTGTTTCTTGGGATTCTTGGGTTTATATTTCTGATGGACGACTAAGGCTTTGTTGGAGGTACCTGCAGTGTTGATCACTCCAAGTTGTATAAGCTTATCTTGCTCTCTAATCAAATCATCACAAAAGGAATCAAGAGTGGGTTTATGATAAGCTATCCCTAGAGCCTCTTTCATGGCATAAAAGGTAGATACAAACATAAAATATGCACTACCTAGCTTAGAAAGAATAATATAGATGCAACGCTCTTCATCCATCTTTATATTACATTCTTCACATAAAATTCTGAGTGTTTTAAACTTAGATAGATAGTCTTCAATGCAAGAAAAATCACTTGGACTTAAAGTTAGTACTTGATTTTCTAACCGTTTTGCTCGAATAATATTATGTTTACCAAACACAGATTCAATCTTTTCCCAATCTTCATCGGGTTTATCAATTTGTTGAAGGTGGAACCTTAAATCAAGAGAGATGGACATTCTGATTAGTCCACGTGCTTCATCATTCCTATTAGTCCATTTGAATTTCTTCTCAACATTAGTAGGTTCTATTTCCTTTCCCAAGGTAATCTAGTACAAGCCTTTACTTCTTAATAAATCCTCAATATGAGATTTTCATTGGAAGTAGTTGGTGCTGGTAAGAAAAAGATTACTTGAAGAAGCCTTATTAAATATGTAGATAATATAGATTTAAAAACTGAAACTGATGATCTGGATGGAAATATATTGAAAACTTAGGCGGTTTAAAAAAAACGACACAGAAAACAGACTTCAGATGTGAAAGTTATGCCCTTTTAAAAAAATGCATAAATGATAACCAATAGACCACGTGATGGTGTAAGTTGCTTTATGAAGTGACCCACTTTTATAAAAATAAGTGGGGTTCAATTTTACAATGAAGTTACTTTATAAAAGAAAAGCTGGATGAAAAATAAATAACTCTAAAATATTAAAGCTACTTATAGTGATTCACTTTTATACTTGAAGTGAAATACACTTTACAATGGAGCATGGACTTAAAAAAAAAAAGTAACTAAAAGAGAGATTTGAACTCAAGAACTCTTACTCAATAAAGAAACTTTTAACCAAATAGGATAGAAAAAATTATTGTATTGTTTAGAAAGAGGATTTAGGTTGTTGTTGTTGTTGAAGACGACCTTGGAGAGAGTGCTAAAAAAACTCTTTTCACACAAGAAACAAATTTTGCTTCTCGATGTCAACAAGGGTTAGATTTCGGTTAGCTTACCTAAAAAATCCACCTTTTCCTATCTATTTATGATTTTCTGAGATCGAACAAGGTGAGGGGAAAATATAATACACAGATATAAAAGAGTAGAAACCTGGAAACAAACAATATAAAACCGAAATAATACTCTGCAAAAAATTTAAAAAGGGCGTATTCAGGCTTTATACCTTCGGATCTAGCTGAAATGGCCGTATCTTGGGCAAACATAAACCTTTTCAAGTGAAATGAAAAACATTCCTGAATGAAACGAGCACTCCAGACACAATGGAACAATCCTCTTAGCCCAAAAATGTACAAAAATGGTAGAAAATGGAGATGATACAACTCGTCTTCACGATCTCAATCTACAATAGGAGCAGGTCTTCAAACAGGCTCTGATACCATGTTCGACAACACATGTATTCCAACAGAGGATGAACACCTTCAGTAACCACTCACAAAACTAGATCAAATATCAACACACCGATGTTTTGACGTGGTAAAACCCCTATGGGGAAACATCCACAGCCCCAGCCAATGCGACCACTTGGAGTAGTTTATTAATGCAAAAGAAAAAGATTACATAGATATTTTACAAGAGAGTTTCTCACAATAAATCATTGGAAAATGAACCTCCATGCTCTTTAAATAGAGATCATGGACCAATCAAGTGCTAAGCCACATATCAATTTCTGTTAAAATCGAGGAGAATATGAACCATCAGATCAGTCTATGTTGGGAACATATCATGACCGTTGGATTTCCTAACTACAAATGCATACTAAAGAAACACACTAAGAAAAACACTTTTACCTAACGACACATTAGACCAAATAGATCTTAACTAACTCCTAAGTGTCTAAATATCCTAAGATTGACTAATCCTCTCCCTTGAGCTTTGTTGTTTCTCCTTTTTCCCTTTCTTTGTGATTCCTTTCAATCATCCTTATTGTTGTGTATGAATATTCCATCAAGAAAAAAATATAACGCTAGAATTGGTTTCATATACTAGACTAGTGTCACCTTTGGATTATTCAATTTTATAGTGGATACAACTAAAACCAGAGAACATCTCGAGAATTCATGGGAAACCATCACTCAAGATATTGTTGTGAAAGAAAAAAGATAACTCACTGTGAGGTGAGATATTAAAAATCCCCTTCGTCCTTGAGATGATAATGTTACAAACCCCTCAATGGTCATGCTGACTCTGAGGTAAATATATTGAATTCGATTCATTATCTGAAGTGGAAAAACAAAAACAAATCATTGAGGGTTTACGCAAAAGAATCATTCATTATTATTTAGATTCAGAATCTAAACCACACATATATAAGACCACTTTTAAGTGGATACCTCCATCCATATCCAACAAGATGGTTGCACCTGCATGGTTCTCCTAGACTCTTGGTATCATGTATAGTGGTTACAACACAACTATTTCTACAACTAATCCAACCAAAGTAATTTGGGTATTTCATATTAGAATAAAGAGGCGTTAATGATATTGCATCAACCTTACTGACTTGCTTAGAATATGAGGAAAGAAAATTAAGAATCGTCTTCCCATTTATTAACACAAATAAAATTATGGATATGACCGTGGTCCTGCAATTAATGAAAGACATGAGTAATCACATGATCTCATTTGAAAGGAAAATTTCACCTACCCATGTGGAAGAGAATACCCCACTAGTACCACCGCAAGTTTCTTTACAACCAACTCAACTCAGAACACTTCTTACATGTCCTTGGTGTAACTTCTATGAATATAATACTTGTGAATTATTGAAAGCCACCAAAGAATGAATATTTGGTAAAACAATTGAACAAATTATTAACGCCTTTGATTGGGTCAAAGAAGAACATGTCCTAGTTGTTACCACTAGAGGTCAAACATATAATAACTGGTATAAAAAAGGAAACAATTATAATCCTAATCCTAATGCTTCTACCCAGAAGCACACCAACCATAATACTCCCCAAAGTTTTGGAAGGAATCAAACTTCAACTTCACAACAACAACCTTCATATTCTTTGACTAATTCAATTGAAAGGTATAATATTATCGAGGAACTAACAAAGGTTAAAGCAAATACCATGCTACTTTATTTATCTAGAATGCTTGAACAATGAGAGAATATGAAAATATTCCTAGTGGAAGAACCTACAAATAACAACACTTCACAAACAAATACTTCAAACACCAACATGATTATTGAAGATGAAGAATATTCAACAACTCTGGGAATTGCATGAGTTATTTCTACTTTGTCTTATTTAAAGAATCCTCCATCTTGTGTATCCATGAAGATACTGGACAAGATAGCTCATTGTTGTCTCATTGATAGTGGTTCATGCCCCAATGTCATGTCTAAAACCATTATGGAAGATTTAGGATTGTCTTGCACCAATGAGAACCCTCAAAATATGTTAGATTTTAATAAGCAAGGTTAGTCCACTATTGGTGAAATAAAACATGTCACCTTGGTAATGTGTTCTCGCCTAGAAATGCGTATTGCGTGCAACATCTAGGTGATTGATATGGGAGTAAGAAATTATTCCATAATCATAGGTAGGGATTGGAAAACATTGACAGGTGGATATTATTCCATGGATGTAAGTCATATCATCATTCTGAGAGGACCCAAAAAATTATTATAAATCGTTAGGAATGTACCATGCCCTATATTCAAAATATTCCACAACCTTTGGTAAGTTTCATTGAGCTGGATCTTGAATCCACTCAATATTTCTGGAATATGAAATCAAAAAAATAAATCTCCTCTTATACATGAGTCTCGTGATGAGGCATGACACATTCATTTTGATGGAGACTCCACAAATGAGGGAAATGGCAAAAACATTACCCTTCACACTATGTTTGAAAAATCTCATTCTTTTGCTTATAGATTAAACTTTGCATCCACCAACAATGTGATAAATTTCATGCCTTATTGTTGGGTCTTGAGAATTCCTTGGCCCTTACTTGTAAAAACTTAACTTCCTTTAGTGATTCAAAATTGGTCATGAATTTGGTTAAAAACGTTTACACACCTTCCAATAAACTTATGAGGTGGTATACCAACATGGTTTCTGATTTGATATCAAAATTTACTTTTTTTGACATTATACATATTCGAAGAGAGTTGAATGTTATTGCTGGTAGTTTAGTTGATTATGAAGCCAGACCTAATAGGCATATTTTCCAAGAAAGACAAGATTTTTTTGTTATATCTCTATACATACCTCATATAACAGATAATGAAGAATCACTGAAATTCTTTGCTAATGATGAAATCCACCAAGCTTTCCTTACCAATGAAACTAAATATTCTATTGATATTATCGACCTAGCTAAAAATAAGTTTCTTGAGGGGTTGACCCCGTTTCAAAACTCCTTTTCTTCAAGTGATGCAACAAAGAAGTTCCCCATAAAAGAAGGGTCAAGTCGGAAAATCGATGATACAATTTCTGTGAACATATGAATTGAAGAGGAACCCAAGATATTACACATATTGGCTACATTATCTCATAAAGAGAAAGAGAAATTCATGATGTTTTTTCATGAATTTAGAGATATATTCTCCTTATTCAAATTTGTGAGGGTTTGATCCTAGAATCATCTATCATGCTATTCTCATTGGAGAAGATGCTACCTCAATATGAAAAATTCAAAGTCCTGTAAAATTGGATTTACAAGATACTATTCGAAAATAATTGGATAAAATACTTGCTACCGACATTATTTTTTAGGTCAAATATTCCAAATGGGTAGTAAACTTAGTTCTAGTTTGTAAGAAAAATGATGACATATGATTTTGTGTTGATATTCATGCTCTTAATAAGGCAAGTGTTAAATATAACTTTCCCTTACCCAATATGGAGCTTATCCTTTAATAGGTAGTTGGATCTCAGATGTTGTCTTTATTAGACAGATTCTTGGGATACAATCAAATTTGCCTCAAATGATTCGATATATATAAGACTACTTTTACTTCTAGGTGGGGCACCTTCACCTACGACCACATGCCTTTTGTTTTGATTAATCCAGGCACTGCTTTCTAGTGTGCCATGCATTTTTCCTTTGATGATTTGATTGGTATTATCATTCATATTTACCTTGATGACCTTACATTTCATTCTAAATACCGAGTTGATCATTTTAAGTATCTCAAAAAATTCTTCTCACGGTGTTAGAATTTTGGCATGTCTTTAAATCCCGCCAGGTCTGTTTTTGGAGCTACCTCAGGAAAATTAATCAATCACATAGTGTGTGATGATAGGATAATAATTGAACCTGAAAGAGTGAAATCCATTCAAATCCTTCCTCCCCCTTCTTTCAAGAAAGGAATCCAAGCCTTTATGGGAAAAATAAATTTTGTACGTAGGTTTATACATGATTTTGCTCGAATAGTTAATCCCATTCATCACTTGCTGAAGAGAGATCAATTATTTCATTGAAATAATAATGTTGATTAGGCATTTTCTGAAATTAAAAAAAAAATCTCTTCTTCCCCTATTCTTTCTACACTTGACTTTACCAAATATGTTTTTATTTATACAAATGCTACCGAAGAGGCTATATCAACTCTTAATACAAAAAAACTAGGATAAATTTAAGCAACCAATAGAATTTATGAGTCAAATCCATTCTGATACAACTATGAAGTATTCTCTGATTGATAAACATGCTTATTCTTTGGTTAAAGAAATTGAGAAGTTCAAACATATCATTTTAGGAAAGCACACAAATGTGAAGGTAACATTACCTGCTGTTAAATTTCTACTCTCACAAACTCTCCTTTCAAGAAGCCTTGCACACTGTCTCATGAAGATTTAGGAGCATGATCTTACCATCACTACCTACAACACCATTAAAGTAATGGATTTGACCCTTCACCTCTCCCAACACTCCCATGCTTCTCCTAAGTCTGAATCTGATGAATATTATCTTTCTAACTTACTATACATAGGAGGAGAATAAATTGAATTAGCTAATCATCCTTGGTATTAAAATATCATTTATTATTTGATTCACCAATGCTACCTTGATTCCTTAGAATATAATAAACATAGAATATTGAGGCTAGAAGACTCTAAATAGTTGGTGTTAGACATCTCTTTATTTCGAAGATCTTGTGATGGAATCTTACTACGTTGTGTTAATGAGGGAATGACCAGTATGTTGCTTAAAACTATGCATGGATCCAATGTTGAAGTAATTCACATTGGAGGGATTCTCATAAGATCCTCTACACTGGATATTATTGGTCCCAAATATTTAAAGATTCATTTAAATGTGTGCAGTCATGCGATGCATGCCAACATGCCACTGGGAGACTAAAATTGTCTTCCTTTCCTTTGAAACCTATCATCTCTTCTTACCCCTTTGCAAAGTTGGGACTTGATTTTATCGGTCCCATAAGACCACCATCATCTACTGGTCACATATTTATTCTAACTACAAGATTTTACTTCAACAAGTAGTCTGAATCAGTTCCCATTAAGAACGCCACTGATGATCAAGTGATCACTTTCCTTGAAACTAATATCTTTTCTAGATTTGGAATCCCACTTGGAATTGTATCTGACAAGGGTCCTACCTTTATTTATGCTAAATTCACCCAATTCTGTAGTAATTTTGGGGTTAAAAATTCCTTATATTCTTCATACTATATTCTTCATAAACAACTGATCAAAATCATGAAAAGAACCATAGATGAAAAACCAAGACAATGGAATTTACAACTACCTTATGCCTTATGCGTTGATAGAACTACAACTAAGGTTATTATCGATGCCACTCCTTTCCAACTCCTTTATGGTCAAGAGGCTATTATTCTTTTTGAGTTGTATCTAGCTTCACTTTGACTCACTTTCCAGGCTGAAGAATTAAATGAGTTAGATTTATCACAACGTTTCCATGCTCTTCTTGCCTTGGAAGAGAAATGTGAAAACACTTTGAATGACATTGATAAAAGGAAACAATCTGTCAAGAAGTATTTTAATAAACGTGTCAGAGTTCAAACTTTTGAGGATGGAAAAAAAGTCTTATTATGGGACTCTACTCATGCAGATAAGGGAAAACATACGAAAGTCTAGAAATTATGGATCGGTCTATCTGTCATTGCTGCATTGGTGGGTAATAATTCGTATTTATTAAAGGATAATGATGAAAAAATATTTTCATATACCACTAATGGATCACATCTTAAACATTATCACGACCCTAACTTCAGGTCACCTCAGTTATAAATAACTCAATCACTTATAATTATTTTGTAGGAAAAGTCTTTTCACTTCATTTCGTTTGCTCCTTGTCTTTATTTTCCTTTGATTTTACTCTTTAATGATTTGAGTTTCTTTTCCTTATTTGTGAGTTTTACAACAACTCTTTCTTTCATGTTTTTCTTTATTCGATACATTACTCTGAAATTCTATCTCATAGGAACTGGGAGCGTGATAAAGCTGCAATTTGCTTAAGAGTGAAGACATTGTTCTTTTCTAACCAATCGACCAATTTATAAGGTTGTATATGGATGCATGATTGCATTCAAAAAGACAGATTGTTAAGGAGACTTGATATTAGTAACATAGTTTTTGACGCTTGGTCTGATGTTTTTAAAAAGGGACCTATTGTCATTTAAAATTGAGAATACCTTTGTTGTTCTAGCTTCTTGTCCTTATTCACATACCTGAGTATACAAATCCATTCCTGCTTTGTTGTCTAGTCTTGTTGAGTCTCACAAAAGTTCATTCCTTCTTTTCTCTGTAAAAAAAATGATTCTAAGTTTGGCCTAATCACATATCCCTCCTAGTGGAGTCACCATTTTTTGATGCTTTTAATGGCATCATGATCAGATTCCACAAATTATTGTGAAATTATGCTTTGCTTTCACTTTCTTGACCTTACCCTTACTGTCGCAAGCATTTTTTTCCATTTAATTTCCTCTAATATACATGTTGTGTTGTTAAAAAAAAAAAGAAGGGGGGGCCTTTCCTAAGAAAATATTGTTTACATTGATTGCATAGTATGAAGACTGAATTAGTTTTTGTTTATATGGCGCAAATGGAAAAAAATATGCAAGTAAGAAAAACATATGATATGACATAGAACTATATTGCAATTGGTACGGGTATCATGCATGATTATTTTATGAACATATGGCGGCGGGCCTCATTAATTCCAAAGTTTGGTTATGATGTAGGCGCTATATTATTTTTATAAACAATATAAAATTTATTATATGTATACCAAAACCCGTATGAAATGATAAATTATACATCACGTTTTATTAAGAATTGTAATGGTTATAATAAGTGGAAATTATTATATCGTTGACATTGTATACATTGGAAAACATGGTTATATCATCGAGCATGGTCATATATTATGCAAGTTTGAAACTTTGTGGTTACCTTGTGTACCATGGATCTACCACCCAACATAGTTTGATATGAAACTAAAATTTTGAGCCTATGAATTAATGCACGATACAGGGGAGTCGACCCAACATCCATCACATTGAATATGGTAAGTGTGAAATCAACAGTGGATGTATTGCACTAAAACCCACACACAACTCAACATTTCCACATGGAAATGGCCTTCAAATTAGGATTAATGCCATTTTACTTGGCATGCATCACCAACTCTTGTTCGATTCGTTGGTTTAATGACACCGATTTCATTAATCTCACAATCATTTATTTGTGGTTTGGATGGAATCGAGATGCTCACTCGAAACCATATGGAGGACAATGGATTGTGTCTATCAGACCTGGTGGTGGTCTTGGTTGTTCATTGACCTAGAAAATATGACTATGGATTGACACTTCAGTCGCAAGGCAAGGCAAGCACCCAGATACACGTGGTTAATCATTCACAATGTCTATGTGTTGGTTTGATTTTAGTTTTCATATCCATCTCCATCACTCTATCCATTTTATTCTCACTTTTATAACCTAAGCTCTAATTGGAAAGAGTCATTTTTTCACCCTGTTATACATATGGTTTTATTTGCAGTATTTAGTGACCACATTATAAACAATACCTCGTTTGTCTTCATCAAATGCCATCTCGAAGCCAAGACATATGAACCTATAACCATATTCCTCTCTCCCTGAACTCGTTTAAATCTACGTAATAGTTCTGAGCAATTTGTGGATGAAGTTATAAATACAACGTGCACCCAACCTCTCATATGGCCTCAATGATGTATACATTATTCTATGTTTAAAATCCATTTCAGTCTGTAGATGATTGTGTATTCATGGATATATGTTTGGCATTGTATGAACAAAGGAAAGTATGTATCGAACCCTTTAAATATATGCTCGCACTCGCATATTTTAAATGATGTTGAGTTTGTTCTTAAAAGTTATATATGGCTAGAAGAATTTGGAAAACGATTGTGTGTACACATGAATATGATATAAGTATGTCACTGCATCCCTACTATACACCGATATAAATATTAGGCCTCAGTTACATGTGGCACGTGTCTTTAAAAAATGTCGAGTTTTTTTCCCTCACTCTATCAACTTGATACGCTACCCACTAGTTATGGAAACTCGATTTTACTAAACACATTTGATATTTGTGTTTGATTTTAAAGAGAAATGAGTTGTTGAGTATCTTTGTTTTCCTATGGTTATCATCATAATTTGGTTCATGGGTCTGGTTCGTGATATATAGGCAACATATCAACAGTGGATGACATTTGTTGTTGTTGTGGTTATATATATATGAAGAGAATCACAACTATTAAAGTTCAATGGATTTAGTTCGAGATGGGTCTCTATTTGACTTGGGTTTTCATTCCAAAACTGATATTTAATTATGAGAATTTATTACAATTTGGATGGCCAAAGAATATGTATATTTGGAATGTGGAATGAATGTTAAATTATTTTATGAAAAATGCAAGTAAAAAATACAATTTAAGACTGATTTGATTTTATATATATGAAAATTTGTATGAATATGATGACTGTGCTATGAGCTAAATTGGGTATTTTTCTTCATATATATATATCAGAGCTTGTATATAAATGCTTGGTAACTTGCAAGTTCCATACGAACCCCAAATTGATAATTAAATGCACAATCTTTTTAACTGCCTTTTTGAGAAATTATAAAGGTAATTAAAAATCACGTCAATACTTATGTGAATTATTTCATTAACAACAATATCTAAAATAAAACAAAACACTAACACATAACATTAAGTGAGAATAAAAATTGAGATTTGTATAATAAAAATATCAATATGATATATACAATGATAGAGAATGACATCCAAGTGAAATAAGAGGAAAAGAACTCAAAGAAAATAAATATGAATATGAAAAAAGTAATCTTCTTTATTCAATATTTCTTCATCAGTACATTAGAATGACAATCGTAAATATCTTTCATACTTCTACCATATTATGGACCATAAACATGTTCTTGCATAGACAACTATCATATGTGAGACCGCTTGGCTACTATGTAAATGAAAAACAAAATATTTTGGAGAGACAAAGCTACAACATGCTTCTATAAATGATTTTTGGATACTATTATTAGTCTCTGTAACCAAAAAACCAATTACACAAGCTAATGGTGGAAACAATAAAGACTTTTGCTTCAGTGACCAAACAATAAGATATACCTTATGCAAACGAAAAGATCAAGGTTTGAATTCCCATTTTTCCATTTAAAAAAGAACTCTTGCTATAAATAGAACTGTTAGACCATATTAATTCTTAGTGCAATGATAAGGAATAAATTATAAAAATGAGAAAATTTCTTTAATCATACCACAACGAGTATGAAAAAAAGACCCTGAAAAAAAAGACTGTTTCCAAGCCTTGGAAAGAAAAAATGTCTTTTTTCACGCTCATTGTGGTATGGTTAAAGCAATTTTCTCATTTTTAAAAGTTATTCCTTACCAATTCACTAAGAATTACAAGGTTCTAAGAGTTCTATTTATAGCAGGAGTTCTTTTTTAAATGGAAAAATGGGAGTTCAAACCTTGATCTTTTCATTTGCATAATGTATATCGTATTTTTTGGTCACTGAAGCAAAAGTCTTTATTGTTTCCACCATTGTCTTGTCTAATCATTTTTTAGGTCACAAAGACTAATACCAACATCCAAAAAGCATTCATAGAAGCATGTTGTAGCTTTGCCAGTCCAATTTTTTTTTTTTTTTCATTTACATAGTAGCCAAGCGGTCTTGTAAATGCTAGTTTTCTATGCAAGAACATGTTTCTGGTCCATACTTTCATAGAAGTTTGAAAGATATTTAAGACTATCATTCTAATGTATTGATGAAGAAATATTGATTAAAGAACAATATTTTTTTTTTATATTCATATTTCTTTTCTTTGAGTTCTTTTCCTCTTCTTTCACTTGGATGTAATTCTCTATCATTGTATATATCTGATTGATACCTTTATTATACAAATCTCGATTTCTATTCTCACTTAATATTATGTGTTAATTTTTTGGTTTATTTTAGATCCTTTTTTTAATGAAATAATTCAAATAAGTATTGACATGATTTTTAAATACCTTTCTAATTTCTCAAAAAGATGGTTAAAAATAATGTGCATTGAATTATTAATTTTGGGCTCGTATGGAACTTGTGAGTTACCAAGCATTGTATATGCAATATACACTCTACTCTCCCATTGGTTTGATATGTAGTCATAGTATCAATGATTACATTTGTGGTTAGAGTATAGACAATTCTCAAGCTCTGGAAAGGTTCTACAAACTGTGGAAAGTAAATCACACTTGCAAGAATTGAAAATCACACTTGTGAGAAAGTAAACACAGAGGAAGGAAAGTAAATCACTCTTGCTGGAAAGTAAACACACAAACAAGAAAGTGAATGTCATACTTGCGGAAAAGTAAATATGATAAGTACTATGTTGGAAAGGAAATTCACACCAGCTGCATCAGGAATATGACTCAATTGTTTCCCAAAGAAACCCTATCTATGTGCAATAAAACTAATTGCAAAATTGAAACTCTAAATTACTCTTGCAGAAATTGAGATTCACACCATGCTTGCTGAAAATAAATCACACATGCTGAAAGGAAATTGATTAACTACTGGATAGAAAAGAAATTAACTAAGTCCTCAAAATCATAGCCTAATCCTTTCCAACATGATCCATGTCAATACTTCGAACAACAATTGATATTATTCTATATAAACACTTACCACATGAATTAATTAAATTAATTAAACTAATCAAAAGAAATCAATCTATTACTAATATACAAAGAAAACAGGTTAAATTAATTAATTAAATCAAACACTACCGAAATTGAAAAACTACAATTAAAAAATAAAATAAAAACTTAATCAATTATTCCATTGTCATTTAGACATTTCTCTAAAAGTCCTCCTTGAATAATGGAGAGAGTGCTCTCTTTTATACATAGATTGAATGAAAACTAGAAATAACAAATATCTAAATAAACCCACTTATTGATTTAATAAATCCTTAGTGGTTACAACAATTTCATAAATAAAAATTGTTTCCAACTAATAATTAACAATTATTGAATAACTCCAAGATCTCTTTCTAACAATTAACAAATAATAAACAACTTCCAAGATATTTTGCTAAAAATTATCAAATAATAAATAACTCCAAGATCTTTTGCCCAAAACTTCAAGATTCGTGGTTAACCACTCAAACTAATATTTTGTCTTGGAATTGCAAAATTATCTCTCTATCTTTGATTTTCTTGGACTAATATTGTTGCATAAATCCATAAATGAAAAATATGTGAAAGCATGGCTCATTGTTTCGATGGCTCGAGGTTCCTTGGATGAGTTGCAACACATGCAGAGTTGCAGCAATGGGAGTTTCAACAATAGGAGTTGCAACAACTGTACTTCAGGAGAGTTGTAACACAAGTGGAGTTGCAACAACTGTACTTCAGGTGAGTTGCAACACGTGTGGAGTTGCAACAACGAGAGTTGTAGTAACTGTACTTCAGGCGAGTTGCAACACATGTGGAGTTGTAGCAACATGAGTTGCAACACATGTGGAGTTGCAACACATAATAGTTCCATGACGGGTTGCAACAACTTAAAATGAGTATTGCAACAATTGAAAATGAGTGTTGCAATGGCTGAAAATGAGTGTTGTAGCAATTGGAACCAAAACATCCCCTTGTGGAAAAATCACAATCCACACAACAACTTGTCTGACATATCAACTTTGCAAATTAACTCAAAGATAAATGTAAATATGATCTTTTTCTAATGTTTAATCATAAATTCATGTAAAGTACTAAAGAAATGTAATGAAAACACATTAATTTTAAATATCACATAATGATGGATTGATGCAAGGTGTAGGTAAGAAGAAAGGGGTTAAAAGTTGGAAAAGGTAGTATACAAAGATTCCATTTCCAAAGCTTGTCATCTCTCCCCAGCTGAAAGTGTTGCATGTCCTCATGTAACCCACAACCAAGCTGTAAGGAATTCCATTTTTTAATGTACTTTCCATTTACCTTGAAATATTTTCTTACAATTTTTCCATTGTCATGATCCTTCCTACCGACTTCCATAAATGATCTAACTGGAAGAATGTTAATGGAATTTTACCCTTTATGCTTGATCATTTCTCTCATGTTCGCAATAGGTTGTTGTGGAGCAACTTTTGAATTCATTGTTGGTTCTTTTGTAACAACGCGATTTTTTTTTGAGAGACAACACTGGCTCTTGTGTAGCAGTGTCGGTGTCATTCCATTCCATATCCAACATTGCTTCTTGTGTGACAACACTTATGTTGTCTATGGAATTTGCTTCTTTTGTTGCGGTATGTGTGAATGTTTCAAAAGTAGCCTTCAAGTGATTCTTAGCAATTCTGATGGAGTTGTAGCAGATTCAAAGAAATTGAGATTCCTTGCAAATGACAATCTAGATTGAGGAGATTCTTGTTGGGTATGTTTATCACCTTTTAATGCCTCAAAAATCACAACAAGCCAATTCACATATCCCAAGATATAAAAAAATAAGTTTCTATAGGAGTTGCAACAAACTATTGTATGAGTAGCAACAACTTATTTAACCATTTTCTCCCAAAATACAAACTAGGTTTTTTCTTAAATATTTTGAGCAAATTTTTACTATTTAATTGCTTCTTCATACCAAATATTAGATCCTTTTTATGCACAGATTTCAAGATAAAAGGAAATTGGTTGTAGGTGATTGTGGCCACTTTCTTGAAAACATGAACTGGAATTACCTGATTTTTTTTTTGTTTCTCTCATTGGAGTGCTTCTCTCCTCCAAATTTCATGGCAATTAGATGTACATTTTATGAGATATGATCAATTCAATTTATGCACTTTTCAAAAATATGTGAATTAGTAAACACGTGAAATTACCACAAATGTTTCTTGTTCTTGGTAGTCACCCCGATTCCATTTGTCTTCTTCGAAATTCCACTAAATTCATAGAAACCCCTGCTCCCCCAAACTGTGAAAATTACAAGTCCTCATGCAACCAAAATTAGCTACAACCCAACTACTTGATCAATTCCACACTTGGTCTCTTTGAAAAAAAAATACTTATTTTATCAACAATAATTTCAACACCACTGTTGTAACATCCCGCTCTATTGAGCATACTATTATTGACTTATTCTTTGAGGAAAATTGCTTGCAAGTGATCCAGGTATGGAACACTATGATTTCATTCAGATTTTGGGTTATATGTGATGATGTTGAGGTGTTATAGATGCTTGATTTTATTGATGTATATGTGTGTGTGTGTGTGTGTGTGTGTGTGTGTGTGTGTGTGTGTGTGTGTGTTGACATGTGATTTTGACAAGTCGTCTTG
>JASDQU010100860.1:100460-170399 GCA_032191745.1 Picea mariana
AAGGCTGATGAAACACACAAGTAAATTATTGTACAGAGGGAAGAAGAGGATGAGAAGAAGCCTGCTGAGACTGTGCATGTCTCTACTCCCCCTGGTGATCATACCTTCAAGAGACTTATCAGACAACTTAAGGAGTCAAGAAAAGAAGTGGCTAAATTGAAAAAGGAAGCCATGTCTAAAAGAGTCAAGATGACAAAGCTTATGGATGGATACAGTCATACCCTTGACTTGGCAAGATTTGCAGCAAGGAGGAATCAACCCCTACATAGATAGCTCCAGAACCTCTACAGGCAGAATAGAGGCTTCCAGGCTCAGAACAGGAAGCTAAAGGAAGAACTAAAGCATTTCCAAGATGAGGTATCCCAAAGGAATTTACAGGTGTTGGTTGAGGCTGCCATTGAATATGAAAAACCAACAGCTAAGGAGAGCACAACTACATTGAAGAATTCTGCCAGTGCTAAGAAGAAGAAGTCTACTGAGTCAATTGAAGATACTCTTTCTACCAGAAAGAGTGTGAGGCTAAGTGTCAAGATGAAAAAATAGTTGGTAATGGGTAAGCTCCATTTTTTGGGATTGTTCCTTTTTTGGGAGGGTTAACTAATATGCAAATACTATCTTTGCCATCTATACAGGCTTCTAGGCATTTAGCTATATGGATTTTTAGTTTTTTCTAAGTGCTAGCTTCACTCAATGGTAAAATAACTACCTATGGTATAATCAAGGCACCCAAGTAAAATGGTTTTGTCATCATGGAAGGACACAATCTGCTCTGCACTTGTTCAAGATTCAAAGACGCTCCGTTTTGGCATTGCTACCCAAACCTGTATGCAGACGCAGCGTAAGTGGCATTGCGTAAAAGCGTTGTGTAATATTCCACAGAGTGCATATTTGGTATACGGGTGCAACACAGTGGCGCTATCTATAGGCACTACGTAATATTTGGCAGGGAGCAGGTTTACACACATGCACAACACAGGGGCACTACCTACAGGCACTACCTTATATTTCAACAAAGGATAAATGTTGGCGCATATATGCAGCACAGGGGCGCTACCTACAGGTGCTACCTTCTCTCCTTGTTCCATTTTAGGGTGCGTTATCCGGAGTTGCTAGTCAAGGAAGTTGCCAGCAAACACCAAGAATCTAGGACGACTAGGTCAACAACCTTGGATAAGTTGATAATGGATAAATTTACAGAAGTAGCAGCTGGCATGCTGAGGACAACTACAGGATCCAAAAGGACACATGGAAAAATAGGAGTTGAGCAACAAAAGAGGATCAAATCAGTTAGAAGCATGACTGGATTAGTCACCAGCATTTTCTTGTTTTATAGCATAGGTTGTTTTCTTAGTTGTTAGAAAAAATAAATGTTTAAGAGATTTTCAGGGGAAGGAGTCCAGCTCGTACCTCCAACTGTTACCTCCCTTTTTTATATAAATAGATAGAGCAATTTCTTTAGTAGGTTCATATGGTTGAGCAAGGTTCCCTTTATTTTGTAATATTTTGATGAAGTGACTATGGTCTAGTGATGTACTGGACTTAAGACTTTTTGGCTAATAGAAATCATCTTCCTTTCCAGTCTATTTGCTTCATTTGCTAAATNAATGTTCATGCTTTGAAGGATTCACATGAATTATTGTGGTGATGTGATGGTGGATGTTTGATCATTATATTATCATGATGTTTATTTATCTTTCTTAGTTTATGATGTCAAGAATATCTTGTGATTAGAAACTTTCTTCCTTAGACTTGTGTAGACCTGATGTTTGCAACAGTCCCTACACTCCTCTCACTCAAGTCTTCCCTCTATTCATACTTACTCCCAAACTACTGGTAGAAGTTATCCAAGACCTTAATTGTTGGTGCATGCTAGCCCTATTGTCTGAGTTAGAACATTACCATTTGAGTACTTTTCCATTTGACCCATTAAAACACTCTATCATTCACATATAACTTGATGGGTATTGGGCTTGCCTTCCATGCAATCTGAAGGTGACTCCTAGTGCTAACACACCACAAAAAATCTTTGGTAATTCAATCAATGTATCTAAATGACCTATATCATGTGCGAAAACCATGAACAAATACTATTCAAACTAATGCAAGAATGAAAATGAAATTCAAACCAATTCAAGAAATAAAATGTAAAAACAAATTTCAAACCAATACAAGAATGAAAATGAAACAATGAATTTCAAACCAATGCAAGAATAAAAATTCTAGAATGAATTTCAAACCAATGAAAGAATGGAAATGCACCTTTGCTAACTCCCCGACAATGACACAAAAAATGACAGACTTTTTAATTACCTTTCTAATTTCTTAGAAAGACAACTAAAATGATTGTGCATTTAATTATCAATCTAGGGATCATATAAAATTTGTGAGTTACCATGCATTGTATATGTAAGCTAGACTCTACTCTCCCATTGGTTTGATATGTAGTTGTAGTATCAATTATTGTGTTTTTGGTCAGAGTATAGACAATTCTCAAGCTCTGGCACGGTTCTCCAAACTATGGAAAGTAAATCACACTTGCAGGAATTGAAATATCACACTTGCGAGAAAGTAAACACACAAGCAGGAAAATAAATCACTCTTGTTGGAAAGAAAACACACATACACGAAAGTAAATCACTCTTGTTGAAAAGTAAACACACAGACATGAAAGTAAATGTCACGCTTGCAAAAAAGTAAATATGCTAACTACTATACTGGAAAGGAAATTTATACCAGCTGCAGGTATTAGGAACATGACTCAACTGTTTCTCGAAGAAACCCAAGCTCTGTGTAGTAAAACTAATAGCAGAATTGAAACTCTAAATTACTCGCAAAAATTGAGATTCACACCACGCTTGCTGAAAATAAATCACACATGATGAAAGGAAATTGATTAACTACTTGTTGGAAAAGGAATTAACTAAGTCCTCAAAATTAGAGCCTAATCCTTGCCAATATGATCCTTGTCATTACTCTGAACAACAATTGCAATCATTGCATTAAGCACATAATGGAATACAATCCTATGTGAATAATCAATTGCATGACTGAATAAATACAATCCCTCCTAAATAATTAACAACATAAATGAATTGAATAACACAACAAATAATTAACAACTTGCATAATTAAATCACATAACAAAACATTAAAGAAAACTACATAAGCTACACAACACTTTGTTCTATTAGAGTGGACCTTGCCTCCATAGAACAAAGTGTTGATATTATTCTATACCATCACTTACAACATGAATTAATTAAATTAATTAAATTAATCAAAAGAAATCAATCTATTACAAATATACAAAGAAAATAGAATTAATTAATTAATTAAATCACACGCTATGGAAATTATAAAAATACAATTAAAAAATGAAATAAAAACTTAATGAATTATTTCATTGTCATTTGGAAATTGCTATAAAAGACCTCCTCGAATAATGGAGAGATTTCTCTCTTTTCTACATAGATTGAATGGAAACTAGAAATAACAAATATCTAAATAAACCCACTTATGGATTTAATAAATCCGTAGTGGTTACAACATTTTCATAAATAAGAAATAGTTTCCAACTAATAATTAGCAATTAATGAATAACTCCAAGATATTTAGCTAACAATTAAAAAATAATAAATAACTTCCAAATCATTTGCTAACAATTAGAAAATAATAAATAACTCCAAGATCTTTTTCACAAAAATTCCAAGATTCTTGGTTAACCATTGAAACTAATATTTTGTCTTGGAATTGAAAAATTATCTCTGTATATTTTATTTTCTTGGACTAATATCATTCTTGAATAAATCCATAAATGAAAAATATGTGAAAGCATGACTCACGTTTCCAATAGCTCAAGGTTCCTTGGGCGAGTTGCAGCACAGACGAAGTTGTAGCAATCAGAGTTGCAAAAACGAGAGTTGCAACAACTATACTTCATACGAGTTGCAAAACAGGTGGAGTTGCAGTAACGAGAGTTGCAACAACTGTACTTAAGGTTAGTTGCAACACATGTGGAGTTGTAGTAACGAGAGTTCAACAAATGTACTTGATCAGGAGAGTTGCAACACAGGTGGAGTTGCATCACAGAATAGTTCCCTGGTGAGTTGCATCAACTGAAAATGAGTATTGCAACAACTGAAAATAAGTGTTGCAACAACTGAAAATGAGTGTTGTGGCAATTGGAACCAAAACATCCCCTTGTGGAAACATCACAATCTGCACAACAACTTGTCTGGCATATCATCTTTGCAACATAACTCAAAGATAAATGAAAATATTCTTTTTTCTAATTTTTAATTATAAATTCATGTAAAGTACTAAATAAATGTAATGAAAACATATTAAGTCTAAATCCCACATAATGATGGATTTATGCAAGGTCTAGGTACGTGGAAAGGGGTTAAAAGTAGGGAAATATGGTATACAAGGATGCAATTTCTAAATCCCGTAGAATATTTAAAGTCGAGTTCATGTGTTGCTATGTTGTTGGTACACATATGTATGATGTCATGTTTGTTATCCTTTTAGAATAATATCATATACACCTTTTTTTGTGTTATCTTTCCTGACTTGTCATGAAGGAAGAAATTATGTTAAGATCCTTAGCCTATAAAATCAGAGTGATCATTCCCACCTCCTATTGGTTTAGCTGACCAAGAAATTGAAAAGTTGACATACGAACATTCATTTCCTCTCATCAGCAAGAGGGTCCTTGTTGATCCCTATGAGGACCTTCTTCTCCTTCTTACAAGATAAAAATGAAATGAAGAATTATGACCAAATTCTCAAGAGGTGAGAAACTTGGATTTAGTTATGGATGTTGGAATGATCTTGGAAAATGATGAACTCTCAAGACATAATTCAACAACATAACACTACAAATGAAACTCTTGTCTTTGTGCATACTCCAAGCTTTATGTTATGGTTTCTTTAAAGCTATTTTCCAACTAGTTTACAATGTGAAAGGAGATCCCCCATGTAGATGGATCTATTAGCCTTCTAGTGCTCCCAAAGCCAATCCTAGGCCTTGATAGTTGGCCTAATGAGGTACGCTTGAGTTGAGGGTGTGTGAGATCTGGACGAGATCATTAATGCACCATTTTTCAGATCATGGAAGGTCTCTTTGATGATAGTTGCACTGAATGCGCTAATGGCGCATACTTGCATTTGTTGACCTGCATTGTTTTGCACTAATAGCACAAAAATGACCTTGATATCCCGTGCTAAAATCCAGGGATCCACTTTCCATAGTTTTTTGGATTTTTTGAATGGAACCTATTAATGTTGAAGGTATGTTGTTTTGTATGTTACACTGGTGACTTCTCCAACAATCACCTTTATATCTCGTTGAGATATTTTTAGGTGATAGTAGATTCCCCCTGATGTGTGAGGTTAGGAGCATACATATAGCTGAAATACTTCATCGTTTCTTTTACTTGGTGTAGTATCATATTGTAAAGGAGCTGAATAATGTTGAAAGAGAACTATAAGGATGATCAATCAGCGGAAAGAGAGGAGATTCATTCATAACCAAATTTCTATGAAAATGAATAAGGATATTTATACAAATGAGGTGGGCATGCCCTATTCTCATGCCATAAAACCAAAAATATGTAATTGTAACTGAAAGATTTGATGAACTAGAGATTTACAGTGTCCTTGAGGAAATTAAATGGAAAATGAAGGCTCTGGTATGTGAACCTTCTCTAAATTGAGAAATGAACAACCATGATGAGCGTTTGTGACTCGTAGGAATTTATGGTCTGTCAAGTTCAAAGGTGTTCAACTTGTACTAAGGATTGCAATGGTTGCATAGTAAGACCCACCATAGTATGAAACTGTGTTGAGGTCAAATATTACGGGGGTCAGTGTAATCATAAATAAAAAAAGACCCTTTTTGTGCCATCCAAGGATCTTTATTTAGAGTGTAATGAGAATCAATATACTTCCAACTTATTGGAAACTTGCGTTAATGTCGATAGGTAGCAAGCCGTGACTGCAAGAAGCGAAGGGCTCCTTGAAATCAACCGATCAAAGATGGTATCAAGTACTAACTTGTGGTGAGGTTGGATGATTGGTAAAATGGATGAAGTCAAGAATGCATGAGACTCAAAAATACCCTTGGTTGGGGTATTAGTGATGGATGGAAGAAACCGAGAAACATAATCTGGTGTTAGGGGGACAACTAGATATTGGGATAATCCGTGTTAATTTGAAAAGGCTGCAAAAAGAGGTGGGGGGAAAGGTCAAAACTCAGAGATCTTAGATAGAGGGTATTGGGATACTCGGGGTTTGGCCAGTGATAATTGTTTTTGTAGACATGGTTCTGAAGTATAAATGCCCCAACCAAGGGTGATGGAGGTTTCTTTTCCAGGTAGAAAATTCCATTGGCTATGATGGAAATATTCTATGTACTTGCTGAAAATCAAAAGGTACTTCGTACAATTACCAAATGAATAAATAATTATTTGGGTTGAATATGCACATACATAAATGGGCCCCCTAGTGAAATATGGCTTGGCTTGGTTGGGACACAAGAATTTGAGGAAAATTGATGGAGGGTGGGGGCCCCATGGGTGGGTTTCTGTATTATCTAAATGGATGAAGGGTTGATCTACAAATGGAAAATTTATCTTGGATGAGATGAAAGGACAATGAAAATGTGGGTGTGCATTCAACAAAACCAATTGAATCATGACATGATATGGGAGTCGATAATGGGAAAACTATCAATATGATGAGCTGAAGTATGAGGTTTGTTATCGCGGGATTTGTACTTATGCAAATCCCAACACAAGACTCTCAAATATTGCATAACAATGGAAGAAACTACCACCGTCACCTTAGTAGGGACTTCCCTCATTTTAGTGATGGAAGAGGTCCACCACAAGGGATGCTTCATTGGTGACCTCAAGAGATCAAATATCAAGTATAGTATCCAAGCCTATTGCACCCTATCTTGATCACCGAATGTACGATATAGGTCAAGGAAAATAAAATGTTTGAATATGATCTGAGTACCTGCTCGAAAAAATAACACTTTATAGCACACACACACACACACACACACACACACACACACACACACACACCCATATATGAAAATTTCCAAGTCAAAGTATGAAAACTTAACCTCTTAGGACACTAAACAAAACAAGTTGTGATGGTTGTTACAAATTCACAGTAGTAAACAATTATATGACAACAATAAATGATTAGTAACAACAACAACAACAATTGGTTCTAAAAAATGTAAAATCTGACCATGAAAACTTAGCATTCATCCACTAGAATATTATCCAATTGTTAGATGTTATTTCTGAGTAAGTTAAGCCACAAAAGAATGAGTGTATGCAACAAATTAAAATGTTTTCAGATGGCTGTAGAATTTTTTTATAACAACAACAAGAAATATAGTGATATTTACAATGTTAATGTTAGTACAATTAGTAGAGAATTTAAGAGTTTTGAAAGAGAGTGTTTATCAATCAGTTCATCAAGAGAATAACTTCTTAGATCAGTGCCTTTTAGGGTATGGAGTTTTCTAATGCAACTAAGCTTAAATGTTGGCCTACTTGAAACCAAGAGGTAGGATTCAAATCCTAAGGTGCAAGCACATTTGGGCCTTAGGATTTGAATCTTGAAGAGAAGGACTTCCAGAGTGCAAGAACATTTGGGCCCTAGAAACCATTTTTTCCTTCTTGTAGCTTCAAATAGGTCAAGATCAATTATCTAGGGATAAAATCCTAAAGTGATAGAACTTTAGGGATTTGGGGTTGTAACCCCATCAAGGACAATTCACAAATTCTTGATAAATATCACCTTTTGAGAGGAATAAGAACTTATGTTCCTCTCTTAGGGTTTCAATAAACAAGAATTCTTGCAACAAAACAACAATTTCACAATGAACATTAATAACACAAATAATAAATGCAGGAATTCACTTACTTCATCCAAGAAACCAAGAGATTTCACCTTAATTACAGAAACATCCACCAAAAATCAGAAAAAACCATCCATAAGAGACCTTCCAAGCATAACACATGAGTGAGAAGAGTTAGTTACTCATATAGGGAGAATATTTTAGAAGTAGTTACCCATAAAATGGTGAGTGGAAGATGATGAAATGAAAATGTAGCACTACCTTTTGTTGTATGAAGCCTAGTGCTATCATTTTTCCACATAACTTGACAAGTTTACTATTCAAGTGGGGACGACCCCTCATTTAACCTTTACAATGTGTAATAAATGAAAAAATACATCAAAATTCCTACATGTGTGAGACATCAAGGCCTAGGAGGGTGATGTCAACCCTCCAAAGGATAAGGTAGGTCCTCCAAAGGCCAAGTGGTATCCTCCAAGGTGAAGCAAATGTGAAATGAGGTGTCTCCTCACCCAAGGTTATGCCAAATCATCTTAGGTACTCATCAATCCATCAAACCCTAACAATATCCTACCATATAAGGTGACTTCAAGTCACCTTATATACGGTGATTCACTAGATGACCCAATACTCTCCATTACACATGCCCAGGTCCTGAAATAAAGGCACAACGTCTTGGGTACAAGCCCTAGATGTCTCTCAAAGAACCATGCCAGGTCCATCAAAAACAAATGAAAGTATGAAACATGGTTATCCAAAGTTCATAAGACACATTAGTCCTTAAAACATGAAAAATAAGTTGCAACTTAAGATATAATCCATGCAATATAATTCACCTTAGTATCCCCTTCAAGTATCACACTAGCCCAAAAACCCATGTGAGTTGCCAAGTTTAAGTATGTGAGGGTATTCATGCAACCCTATTAGGTGTTCCACCTAGATAGGACAAGACCAAAAGACCAAAAGAATAAGACAAAGGAAGATACACATCCTCAACTACTAGGCCATTACCCGAAGATCGAGAAGGGATGAGAAGGAACCTGAGGAAAGCTTGGTTTTCTATGGGAAAAGAGAGCGCAAGGTAATGGATGAAACCATGCCTAGAGAAAAAAGTTTTCTCCCAACCTAAGGATTGTTAGTGTTGTGTGTTTAACTGAAAATACCTACAACAAACCAAAGACTAAAAATTAATATGTTCGAAAGGAAAGAGACTATCATGAGGAAAGCTACCAACCACATCTATAGAGAAATAACAAGGTAAAAAAGGAGAAGGCTGGAAACTTTCATCGCAAAGATCTTGCTCTGGGAGAATCATGACCACATATTCATCAAAGTTAGAGCACAACGGTGGTTGAAAATTTTCTTCATAGAATAAATCCTATTGCTTATCAGAACCCCCCGAGATATGACCAAAAATTATCATGAGAATGTTGCAAAAATTCATCCCTAGGTGATAAAAAAAATATGTAATCATGCCATCTTCATGTTTCTAGGCTTCTGTATTAGTAGCAATCATATATGGTTGTTGTAAAGGAAACAATTGAAAATGAACTTCAATATTGTAAATGGGATCTCTATCGGGACAAATCACATCCCATTTACATCTCCCAACATGTATAAAATCAACAATATTCTCATTCACATCATCACCTTTATTATAACATGAGGGGTTTAATGCATCCAAGGGTTATCCTAACACCTCTTCATTTTCCCATTCATGAAATGCAACAACATTGAAAAGTTGGAAAGGAGTATAACTCACCACGTTCTTTTCTTCATATGCATGAGGAATGAAATCTTGGATGACTTCATTTAATATTGGATAAAATACCGGGGATTTGTCTTCATGAGGAGCCTCTTCGTGGATTAGGTCTTCAACATGGTGCATTTCATCAAAGGGTTCTTCTTCGACATATTCACAAGGAAAATCATGTTTGTGGATATGGTGATCTTCCTCATGATTAACCTCTTCATTATCTTGTTCTTCATTCAACTCTTCATTTTCTTCAATAGAATCATGAGTTAATTCTTGCTCCTCTCTGAGGGATTGGTAACCCTCTTCATGAGTCTTCTCTTCAATTTCTTGTTCATAAATGGATTCTTATTCTTCCTCATCAAGGATAGAAATTAACCCTTCACTTTAGAGGGCCATCATGAAATCATGGAAAATGTCACCATATCTTTGTGTTCTTGGGGCCCACCTTTTGAGGATTTCTTCAGTGAAAATTATAATATAAGATATACTCTTTGGATCAAGAGTATGTTTAACCAGGTCCTTTTGTCCTGTTTCCATAGATAGAAAAAAAAATATTGTTATCACATCTTAAAGTGTCACATCTATCTCTGAAACATACTTCAAGAAATTCACAACATGAGTAATAGCTAAGGACAGGTCTCCATTAAATTTTGGACAATTATTCCCCCAACCTGGAGGAAAGTGATTTGGGTATCCTGGAATATCTTCAATATCTAGGGAGGGAAACATTCTATGAAGTGACAAATGTGCCATAATTCCATTACTCAAAAATGCACAATATCACAAATTTGAGAGTAGGATGACACCTTGGAATATGTTAGCGGAGTCATCAATTGTTCCCCCTTGGATCATCAAAAGAAGGTGAGGGAGGTACCCTTAGTGGAGTCGCCGGGTAAACTTGTAAGATAAGGGCTTCTGGAGAAGTTTACCAAAGATATGTCATTGAGGAGAATGACTTAATCCTCCTCATAATAGTGCCAAAACGTTATCATGGGATTTGTATTTAGGCAAATCCCAACACAAGACTCCCAAATTGTGCATAAATATGGAAGAACCTACATTTTGAGGGGTAAAAGTTCCCTTTAACTCAACAATAGGAATCACATCTATAAACGAGGCCCAATTAGACTCTTCCCTGTGACAAACGTTCCATAATTCCATTACTTGAAAATGCAAAATATCACAAATTTGAGAGTAGGATGACACCTTGTAATATGTTAGTGGAGTCACTAGTTGACCCCCCTTGGATAATAAAAATGAGGTGAGGGAACTACCCTTAGTGGAGTCGTCCGATAAACTTGTAATATAAGGGCTTCTGGAGAAGTTTACCAAAGATATGTCGTTGAGGAGAATGACTCAATCCTCCTTGGAAATAGTGCCAAAACGTTATCATGGGATTTGTATTTAGGGAAATCCCAACACAAGACTCCCAAATCGTGCATAACTATGGAAGAACCTACATGTTGAGGGGTCAAAGTTCCCTTTAAATCAATAGTAGGAATCACATCCAGAGATGGGGCCCAATCAAACTCTTCCCTGTTTAAGTTAGAGTGATTCTCCAGATGAATGATCCGACAAGTTTCAATGGGATTTATTTTCACTTTAAGGAAGGATATTCTAAAATATTTTAGTTATTAGTTTATTTATGAAATATTCAATAACTAAATTTAGAAGAAGGCTGAGTGTAGGTTAACCGTTACCAAAAACATGTAAATGATATCTCTTTCTAATCAATATTAAACAACAATACTTTTCTATTGATCAAATAGTAAATATCATCTAATAAAGGAGATCATATGCAAAAATAACAGGTAGCTGGAAGTAATTTTGATTATAATATAACACAACTTCTTTTAAAACACAATCAAAATTTACACCAATATTCATTTAGAAATCATAATCATTCTAGATAGTTTAAAAACAATCACAATCTTACTAAATAGCTCGTAGTAGATAAATATATGCAGAACAATCCATCTACTACGCTAATCCACAAGTTTTGGAATAAATTTGCCTATAGCTCAAGATGAGCTTCAATATTAAACTCAAAAATAGTTTTTTCATCTAACTATCAACTATTACACAAAAACGTTGACCTTTCAAAATGAGGTCGATCTCCTTATTTATACGAAAATATCATGCAAAAATTAACAACAATGTTCACTTAACAAAAGAAAACAAAAGATAAAATGGATTGGGTCTATGTGGAAGCTATCAATAATATTCAATCATCTCAAAGGGTTCGCTCTGTCATACTCAAACCACCGGAAGAATAAATCCTCTCAAGTATGCAAATATGGGAATCGATGTTGCTCCATTAACATGTTGAGCTTATCCTTCATTTCCATCACCTTGTATTTGAATTTTTCCACCTCGAAGCCTAGATGTCGTAGGACCAACGCTACCCATATCAGCCCATAGACAAGTCTCTTAGCGTGTCCCTTTTCAACTATTCAGATATCTCAAATTTCCACTTCAAATTCAACATCGAGCTTCTTGAACTTCAATACTATCATGCGTAGATTGAAAAAGTCATTGGGTGTGCCAAATTATGGCAATCGAAGGTTCCTCATCTTTTGATTGATGTTGTTCAAATTCTCGAGACATTATTCCAATCTTTCCTGCATTCTCCGATGTGTCTCTATCACCAATTGTAACCAATACTCTGATGTTGTTTTTAACCTAACCAGGCAGTCGCCAGTGAGGATTATGATGCCATGTTCCTTTGTTCCGCGACCTTTATATATTTCTCTGATGTAATCAATTTGTTATAACATGTAATGATATTTCTTATACCACTTCATCATGTATTTGTAAGCTATGAGGCCCATCAAGGTTTCCTCCTGATAGCCAATTATCCTCGTCATGAAAATTTCTCTTTCAGACTTAAATTAACTATATATCTCTCCCAACTCAGCTCTCATGTATCTAAATTCTTGCATGGTGTCATGGTAATATTCCACTTGATTCTTGATATTCACTAACTCATCTCTCAGAGAATCATCTTCACACTCATCATATCTTTCCCTCTCCATAGTGGTACTAAATATAGCCATGCCTTCTCCCAATTGTTGGCTCACCTTAGACTACGTAGCATCCAGTAGGGTCTCTTCCATAGTAATTAACATTGCACTATCTAGAGTGAGTCTCCTCTTCTTTCATGTTATTCTTACCACCACCTTCATATTTATGTTATAATATATATATTGGGCATCAACCAACTCCTCTATAGGCTCTCGAATTGGATGGTCACCCCATGAGAGGGAATTTCCCAAGCTTCCCGGTGTACAAAAATGTTCAAGAAATACCTCCTTACCTTTTTCGACTCCTAGATTAATGGGTGAATCTATAATGTGTTTAATGTTGGAGGTATTTTCCATGACCCCCTCTATTGTGGTTTCTACCAAAGTCGTTGACCCTGGGAGTGTAGAATGTGATGACGGTCCTGTCTGGGTATTTTTGGATCCTTTGTTACTCTCCAACTCTTCATCAACCACTCCTTTTCTAGTATTACCTGCTAATGAATTCTCAGCATTGGGGTTCCATTCTTCTTCCGCTTTTCCTTTTGTTTCATTCTTTACAATGTCAGTCCCATTACCATCCTCATATTTATTCCTTAGAGTTTCTATTTCCTCTCTATCTCTTTTCTCTTGTTGGCCTTTGTTACAACCTTCCCCTCTATCCATTGATTGCGAGGTTCAATCTGAAGAGGTGATATGGCCATTAGTTGTATTCATACCTATGTATATTTTTAAAGGTGGTTGTCCTTGGGGAAATTGTGTGTCCAACATCTTTGTTACTGCCTCATTCAAAATAGGAACTGTAGGATACAACTCCTCTATGTCACTATCGTATACCATGGTCAAATCAAAAATAACATGAGCCACTCCCCTTAAAATTACAGTTGTTGGTCGAGCTTCTGGTTCTTCTATATATGTTCTCTCTAAAATTTGTTGTTCATTGTATTCCCCATTTGAGGCATTTTCAGGGTTTTCTAGCTCCCCTTATTCCTTGGGAGTAACTGGGGTTATTACCATGGATGTTATTTTTGGCATTGTTTGTTGTCTGCTCTGACCTGTCTGTTGTCTACTATGAACCTTCATGTTGTGCTTATTCCACTGCCTCAATTGTTTTCTCTAAAAAGTATAATTGTTCATCCCCAGGCAACACCATGAACTTGACTAGGTCCGATTTTTCTTTTATTTGAAATACTTCATCCCTATCCAAGTCATTCTTTGTGAATATTTCATCCTCAAAATCATCATGCATGTATGTCCAATGGGATATCACTTGATTAGCATGCTCAACCACTAGTCTACTAGGGTCCTGTTTCCTATATCTCTTAGTAACTAAATTGTACTCCATTTGACTCTAAGATTCTTGTATGGATTGTGTAGTGTCCTTCATGAAATGGTAACCTACATAAAACCCATAGGGAATAAATATCATTTTCTTGTGTTTTTACCAAATATGCATTGAACCCTTGCAATATGGTATGGTATCAAATTTACACTAGTTTATCAGGCACATGAATTGATAGAAAGTGTGGTGCACTAGTGGCCTTGAAAATTCCGATATATGTGCTTCTTTCCTCCAGATACCAGTGCCCAATATTGGATATCACTTTCCTTGTTGCTTCTGAGATCCTTGGGAGTCTTGTTTAAATATCAATGAGTACTCTCGAGCTATAAATCCATCACATATTACAAAGATTGATCTTTTGCACATGTTCTCCCATAGGATGCTGAAATAAACATGTACCGACAATTCAAATATATTCCAGCATAGGCTCAAATCTGATAATACATTCCTAGCACATATTGCATTTAGGAGATAATATTCCATGTAGAATGCAGGGGTTTCTCTAGTTTTTGGGTTCTGGGCTTCCTCAATTCTAGTGCTCAATCGTTGAAGATGCTTCCCGATATAGCTATTGTATAAGCCAAAGGAATCCAAGCCTCAGAGAACTTGGAGCAATCCTTTTCCCCATATAAACGATGGATCAAGGCCATCAAGAAAATGTAAGGTTATCGAAGGTTTACCATGTTTTACCACCCCGAGATCCGATTCAAAAATTTCTTGTCTTCCCTCCACCAGGATGCCAAAAATTGACTGGTATTACGGTGTTCATAGAATGCCAAAAAAAAATCATTTTTCAACCTGAATTCAATGTCCTTAAGTTTGTAGTATGTTCTTACCTTTGTTGGCAAGAATACACCGATACATTCTCCATATTTGTTATTTGGCAGGAATTTGTCTGCGTCGGCATGATGGATGATCCATTCTATAGTTTCCACACATGGTAAAAAAAGGGTCCTAACCGCCACCATATATAATGAAGAATGCCTGATGTTATGGAACATTTGGTCATTTAGTTCCCTCACCTCCATGTCTCTATGAGGCATGAATTATGGGAAATATTCATAATGAATTTTGTTATATAAATCAAGCCAGGAGGGCAGTGTTACCTTAGATGTCATGCTATTGTTTGTATCTTTGAAAAGTGGAGGTGGACTCACTGGATTTTTTTGAGACATTTTGACCACCAGCTCCACCTTTGGGGAAAATATAGCTTCTTAGCATCCAATATGGATGCCTCTTTGACTTGCTCATTTCCTCCCTTCGAGGTCTTCGGTGATCGACAAGTTACTGGTCGTCTAGGTGGAATATTTCCTAGAGTACACAAGTTAACTTAGTATCCCCTCTATTAACAGAATTGCAGAGGAAATTATCATAAATACATGTGCGTGAATATTTTTTTGCATCGAGTACTCACCAGTCCCAAAATTTGTGATAAATACAACACAATTTGATCCCTAAGCGCAACTAGATCAATCATGAGTTATTGTGAAACAATTAAATAGTTCTATGTGAATTATGAAATTGTTCACAAATACATTCAAATAAATATCAGTTAGCCCCTCACATCCGAACTCATCACCCTTTAGTACAAAGAATCTAATTTAGATCTTCATTTATTTCTTACATCATGTGTGTCATCTTTTGAAGTAACTGTGATGAGTGAATCAACAACGCGAAAGGATGTTGGAATGGTCTATTGGGGATTTCAAGGGTTGTCATATGGAGGACTGAGAAAGTTGAAAATATGGGAGGTATAGGTTAGTTGGTAGGATGGATTATTTACCATATCCTAGAAAGTAGGGAGAATTCCCTAGACCTTCCTTAGGGGTTACCCTGTCGACGCATAGAGAATTGTGAAGTGCATTGTGCTAGTTCTGGTGATTTTCAACTACTGTCTTCGTAAGGATTCTTACCATATTTTTATTAGAAGACTTGGCGACACCATTCCCTTGTGGATAATAGTTGGAAGAGTAACATATAATAATCTCTTTATATAAAGAAAATTTAGTTAAGAGAGTAGAATATAAATATGCATCATTATAAAATACCAAAAGTGAAGGTACCCCAAATATCGTCATGATTTGTTGCTCCAAAAACTGTATCACTACTTTTTCATTAACATGAGTGAGATGAATAGATTCCAACCACCTCATAAAGTAGTCAATTGTCGTAAGTATGTATTTGTGTCGTTTTTATGAATGCATATTTATTTTTGTTATTATATCTATCCCCCATTGCTCAAAAAGTATGGAAATTGTCACTAGTTGCAATGGAATGGTTGCCCTTTTCTCTTTTCCAACCCTAAATTGACAAACTTTGCATTTCCTAAAATATGTGTGTGCGTCCCTAAATAAGGTTGGCCAATAATATCCTTCCCTTAAAGTTTTGTGAGCGATGGTTACTCCTGCAAAATGTCCCCCCATCGGTCCATCATGAAGTTCCTTTAACACTCTCTCAGCCTATACCTTTTCGAGGCATATTAGCAACACACAGTCATAATTCCTTAAAAAAAGTACATAATTAATGAGAGAATACTGATCGGATTTTATCCTGAGTGATCTCCTTTCCATAGGCCTTAAGTGTTCGAGCCAAGTTCCATGATGCAAGAAATAATATAATTTGGTATACCAGTGATCCAAAATTGAATCTCGGGACGAAAATGGGTCCAGGAAGGCCTAAAAATCAAAGTGCTCAGAATGGATTCAAAATAGATGTGTGCATAGGCCTTGTCGATAGGAACCCAACACAACTTGAACAGGCTCAAACAAACATTGTATGCTCAAGATATCGTGATCTGTTTGTTTCGTCAAACAAGCAAAATTTGATGATTGTATAGTCCGTACAGTTCCACGTGGAAGCTGACTGTACATGTCGTACGACCATAAAACTAATGTGGTAGGGTGCATTGGCATGATGACATGGATAGGTTACTGACTGGGCAAGTACATGTGGATGAGTCAGAGAGTGACACATGTCACCACTGCAAGGGTGACACGTGGCACATCCATACAACTGACATGGAAAGTCCGTACGACATGTGGCACTGACGTGGAAGGTACAGTGGCATATGACTGGGATGATACCTAGATGAATGAGTTCTTGACACATGGCATGATTGGGAGAATGGGAAGATGCCATGTGGCCCAGTTCTGGGATGCCACGTGGCACCCCTCTATTGGTTTATTTTTTGGCAAATTTTTTTTGGGTTTACGGGATTCAAACCTGTGACCTCTCATCCGGGCTAGTGACTTGGTAGGGCCGGGCTAGCCAGCCCGCCCATGGTGGTACTTGTAATGTAAGGTTCAAAAATTATATAAAAAGTAATGTGTGGATTCGGGTGGAGGAGAATAGGGTTGGGGCCTAGCCCCCAACCCCGGTAGCGACACATATGAATATGACCACGAGATTTATAACTTGGCGCAGTGGTTGGAGCTTAGCCCTAGTTCGATGCCACCACATACCACTCAACAATATGACCCGGCGTTGGAGCTTGTGTGTTGGCACGGAGGTTAAGGGTTAGCCCCGGTCGGTCGGGCTAGCCCATCAACTAGGGGCGTAATCGTGGGCTACACCGTCGGGGGGCCAACTATTTGTGAGTGCCTGTGGAGCATAGCCCGAGGACCATATGGCGACTGCATATAGTCGGGAGTCGAGATAGCAGGGAGCCAACATGATAGCCCAATGCTAGGACACATGTAGGTTCCCCATATGCCCAGGAGTGCGGATTTTGGGGCTTGCACCCAATTTTATGCCTAAAGTGGGTTTTTCCACTTTATAATAAATAATTTTAACGATTTATTCAACAATTTTATGGGATTTTGGTATTTTTTGGGGGATATTGGGCCCTTTTTGAGGCCAAATGTTGGGGAGAAGTTGGGAGGTTGTTACAAAATTCAGGCCTATATAAACCAAAGGCTCTTGAAGCCATGGAAGGAATGGGTTTATGCTGAAGTATTGTTGATCCAAAGCCATTTTTATGCAGGGAAGCCATTGAGGAGAGCACCTTTGTGGGCCATTTCTGGGAGCTCCGTTCATTCAATTTCAGTGCCATCAATTTTGTTGGGTTATTGAGATATGGTAGAACAAGACCGGATCAGTTTGTAACATTTTTGGCACTATTGTGATGTACGTTTAAATCTTTGAACATAAATAAGAAAGCCTCACCCACTAAGACAAAGGTGATCCAGGTGGATATCGGTGGCCACCCACCTATTCCACTTGAACCCCCACCATTGCTTCTTTCAGTTTTTTAGTTTTCGCACAGTTTACTATTTTTAGCAATTTTTCGGGTCCTGAACTTCTGGAGCCGTTTTGAGGCCCTAAACGACATTTTTTGGGGTATGTCGCAGTTGCAAAATTTCATCATGAACTTTTGTCACAAATGTTCTAGTCCTCGGATAGATCTTTCCAATGGGCTATCATACGCCTAAAATGGAGATCGTATGAAAAAGTTACGACCCCGGGAAGTTGATGTACCAACTTACCCAAACGGGGCCCACGTGACTTTTGGTGCTTCATCTCCCAGGGTTAAGTTTTTGGATGTCTAGGACTTTTGGCATTCCCTTTTATTGTAAAAGGGCCTTCAGAGCCTCATTGTGATCATCTTCTCACGGATGCGAGTAGCGGCCACATCTCTTCTCAGAGATAAGCTACTAGCGCCCTAGCTAGTTTATTTCCATTCTGTCTGTAAGCATATTTCAGTGATTTGTCATTAATGAAATGAAGTCTTATTTCCGCTGCATCTCTGTGTTTATGTGTATTTCTGTATTTCATTGTGTTCCTACATAAATACGGATCAAAAGGCCCGAAGACGTAGGTGAGATTGTCGAACTCCATTATCATATTGCTTTTATGGTTTTTTGTTCTTCATGCTTATGTTTAGATATTTATATTTCTTAATGACTGTTATGTTTCCTCTTTAATTATTCCTTATTTCATCAATTTTCCTAAATGGTTAATTTAACTCATGCTTAATAACTCAACCATTGTCATTAAAAGATCTTTTCGGATCAAGTGGTATTAGGGATAGTTGATGGTTGGATTTTGATTTTGCATGTTTACCAGGGAAAATCTCATCTCAGTTGAGAAAATCGCATCTAAAGAGGGCCTTTCTCAAGATGAGAAGGATATGAGAAAAACTCTTTTTTCCATGGCAGATATGGTGAAAGTGTTGTTTGAAGACTACTTGGAATGAAAGAGACTGGTTCAAGAGAGATCTTCAAAGAACAACAAAATAAAATAAGAATTGAAGGAATTTCCTTCTATACCGAATTCATAAATCATCTCTGAGGTATGCAGTGTAATTCATTCATCAATTTTGCATTGTTCCCATCAAGATGGTTTTGGTGCATTTGAAAATCATACAAGAGGTATAGGTTTGAAATTGCTAACCAAGATGGGATATGAAGGAAAGGGCCTTGGAAATAAGGGCCAAGGTATCGTTAATCCCATAGAGGTTGTGGAAAGACATCGTTATTTAGGATTGGGATATGGAAAAGAGAATATCAGAGCATTCTCCAAGATGGTCTCCAAAACATCGAAAGTAAGTGATGCTTCAAATGATCAACTTCTTCTTCTTCTTCAAGTTCAAGTTCTAAATCCATTACAAAGAAACATGTCCATAAACATAAACCAGAAATGCCTTTACTGAAACTTGATGTGGAATTTGAATTATTCATGTATGATGGTGAAGTTAATGCAAAGAGACTTGAAAACTGGGTCAGACAGATGGATGTTTGTTTCAGTGTGCAACAAATCAAGGATGAGGCAACTCAGATCAAGTTGGCATCGCTTAGACTTGTAGGCACAACACTCATCTAGTGGCAAAGCAAGTTGAAAAATGGCACACAACAAGTAGGTAATGTATTTCCATCATGGAAAAGTTTTATTTCTTCACTTAGAAAACAATTCTATCCTTTGGGTTATAAAGAGAAATATTTAATTGAATGGCAAGCTCTTAAACTAAGAAAAGGACAAACAGTGCAAGAATACACATATGGTTTTCGTAAGATGGCATTGATGTTAGATATTCCTTTACATACCCAAGAAACTCTTATGAAGTATATAGGAGGTTTACCTACACATATTCGAAATACTTTATTTATGTTTGGACCTACTAATCTTGATGAGGTGTTTCTTCAAGAAACATACATTGAATAAAGGAAAACATGAGTTGGTGTATCAAGGGAATCGTCTTCAAGGAAAGAGGACAAAAGGAAGTGGAATGGAAAGAAGGAAAATTCAGTGGAAAGAAAGGAAGAGAAGCCCTCTTGCAATCATTGCAAGAAAGAAGGGCATGATGAGGACCATTGTTGGAAATTGCATCCTGAGAAGAGACCGAAGTGGTTCAAAGAGAGGAAAGGGAGGAAAAAAGTTGCAACAACATCATGACCAACAGACTTGGGACTAGATTCAACCGATGAATCTAAAGTCTCATTGGTTGGTTTGGTAGGTAAAATTCGTGATGGATTTGATTCTAGAAGTAAATTGTTTCACATAAGGGTCATAATGAGGCATAATAAGGTCGACACATTGATAGATAGTAGATCTCAATCTAACTTCTTAATTTCAAAGGAATTGGTTAAACAATTGGGATTAAACACTCAGATGCATCATAAGCCTTACTCACTTAAATGGATAAGAAACAATCATAAATTTCACATAACAAAGAAATGCACATAAAATTTTTCAATTTCATCTAAGTTTGTGGATGAGGTAACATGTGATGTGGTGCCCCTCAATGGATGTGGAATGGTCTTAGGCATTCCTTACTTGTATGATCCTAAAACAATCTTCTACAGGGAAAAGAATCAATATCACTTAAACAAAGCAGGAAAAGAATATGTGGTACATGCTCATCATTTAAAAGAAAATCAATCTCTTCAAACAATGGAACAATTAAGAAAGGAAGCTCATGCAAGAAACACACCTATAATTGTTTCAAATCAAGTAATTGATCTTAAGCAAGAACAAGAGATGATTGTAGAATGGAAGATCAATCACACTTTGCTTCAAGATAAGCTAATGTCGTGCAAGTATTAAAAACATATTAGCTCATTTGTTTTCATATTTATGATGTTATCATTAGTAATTTTGTCAACATGGATGACAGTGGCTTTAGTAATATGTGACAGGGTACAAGTGGATAACAATATGATGTCAGTTGTCATGATTGTTTTATAGTTGATCTTGATGAGACAGGTGCACAAGATAGAGTTTAAAGATAAACAAAAATTCGGGTGGCCTATCCTGCACTTGATGACTATTCAGTAACCTTTTGGAGGACCAAAAGGTATTTAGTGGGGAGTCGTGATCCAGAATTGGATCTTGGGACCAAAATGGGTCCAAGAAGGCCTAAAAATCAAAGTTCTTAGAATGGCTTCAAAACAGATGTGTGCATAGGCCTCGTTGATACAAACCCAATGCAACTTGAACGAGCTCAAACAAACATCGTATTCTCAAGATATCATGATCTGTTCATTTCGTCAAACATGCAAAATTTGATGACTGTACAGTCCATACAGTGCCATGTGGAAACTGACCAAACAGGCCATACGGCTGTATACATGACATGGAAGGGTGCGTTGGCATGATGACATGGACAGGTTGCTAAATGGGCAAGTACATGTGGACGAGTAAGAGAGTGACACATGTCACCACTGCAAGGGTGACATGTGGCATGTCTATACGGCTGACGTGACAAGTTCGTACGACATGTGGCACTAATGTGGAAGGTACAATGGCATATGACTGGGCTGACACCTGGGAAGATAGATGGAAGAATGAGCGCTTGACACATGGCATGTTTGGGTGAATGGGAAGGTGCCACGTGGCCCAGTCCTTGGCTACCACGTGGCACCCCTTTATTGGTTTATTGTTTGGAGAAACTTGTTTGGGTCTACGGGATTCGAACTTGTGACCTCTCGTCTGGGCTAGTGACTTTGCAGGGCCGGGCTATCCATCCCGCCTGTGGTGGTCCTTGTAATGTAAGGTTCAAACATTATATATAAATTAATGTGTGGATTCGAGCGGAGGAGAATAGGGCTGGGGCCTAGCCCCCAGCCCTAGTTGTGACACATATGCATATGACCATGGGAGTTATAGCTTGGCGCAGTTGTTGGAGCTTAGCCCCAGTTCGATGCCACTGCATAACACTCATCAATATGACCCGATGTTGGAGCTTGTGTGTTTGCACAAAGGTTAAGGGTTATCCCTGGTTGGTCGGGCTAGCTTGCCGACTAGGGGCGTAACCGTGGGCTACACCATCGGGGGGCCAACTATTTGTGAGTGTGCGTGGAGCATAGCCTGAGGGGTATATTGCCATTGCATATAACTGGGAGCCAAGATAGCATGGAGCCAACGTGCTAGCCCAATGATAGGACACATGGAGGTGCCCCATATGCCCAAGAGCGCGGAGTTTGGGGGATGGACCTAATTTTATGCCTAAAGTGGGTTTTTCCACTTTATAATAAAGATTTTTAATGATTTATTCAACAATTTTATGGGATTTTGGTCTTTTTTGGGGGATATTGGGCCCTTTTTTAGGCCAGATCTTGGGGAGAAGTTGGGAGGTTGTTACCAACTTCAGGCCTATATAAACTAGAGGGTCTTGAATCCATGGAATGAGGGTTTAGAATAAGTTTATGCTGAAGGATTGTTGAGCCAAAGACATTTTTGTGCAGGGAAGCCATTGAGGAGAGCACTTTTGTGTTCCATTTCTGGGAGCTCCGTTCATCCAATTTCAATGTTGTCAATTTTTGGGGGTTCTTTAGATCTGCTAGAACAAGACCAGATTAGTTTGTAACCTTTTTGGCATGGTTTTGATGTGCTTTTCAATCTTTTGACAAAAATAAGAAAACCTCACCCTCTGAGACAAAGGCCCGAAGACGTAGGTGAGATTTTCGAACTCTGTTATCATCTTGTTGTTATGGTTTGTTGTTCTTCATGCTTATATTTAGATCTATATATTTCTTAATGGATGGTATGTTTCCTCTTTAATTCTTCGTTCTTTCATCAGTTTTCCTAAATGGTTAATTTAACGCATGCTTAATAACTCAACCATTGTCATTACAAGATATTTTCGGATCAACCAGGTTTTTTAATGGTAGGTTAATTAAGCTCGAGTCCTTGTAGTCTTGTGCTCATAAATGAGATAGGAACATCGTCATTCTTGTCATCCTTTTGAGTAAGGATTGCAGCTAGGAACTGGTCAGAGGAAAAAGTGTAAAGGAATAAATTCTTGTTGAAATTGAGACTCCGTAAAACAAGGGCTTGGGAAATGAAAAATTTTATTTCGTTAAAGGTTTTTTTCCCTTCCTCATTCCATTTAAATCCTACATATTTGTGTACCATCCTTTGTAATGGTTTGACTATCTCTGCGAAATCAGGTGTGAATTTTTTGACAAAATTAATCTTCCCAAAGAAAGATTGCATGGCCTTCTTGTTGTGAGGCAGTGGGAGCTATAGGATGGCCTTTAATCGTTCGGGGTTAGTATTGATTCCATATTTAGAAATAATGTGGCATAACAATTTTCCTTCCTCCACCCTAAATATATAATTTTTTGGGTTAAGAGATATTCCATACTTCCTGCATATTTTGAAAATTTGGGTGAGGTGGGTGATATGTTTTGTTCTATTCTTGGAGTAAAACATGAAATCGTCTAAATATATCCCTAAAATAAATTCTACCATCATATATGTGACCTTATAATGAACAGTCCATATTGACTAATAAATTACAATATTTGAATTGCAAAAAAACAAAAAAATCGGCCCACTACACATTTGTTTATAAGCACTTTGAAGGCCACATCCATAGCTCTTTGGAAGGTTTCTCCTTCATTAATCAATCCAAATGACATACATTTATAGGAAAAAGTACCCCACTTAGTACGAAGATTTGTCTTCAGTCTTTCTTCTTTTGATACCAAAACCCGATTATATCCTGAGAATCCCTCTAGAAGTGAAACAATTTCGGATCCAGATACACCCTGTAGGAGTTGATCCATAGGAGGAATGTGATAGTTATATTTTTTTGAAGCCTTGTTAAAGTTTATGAATTCTACACACAAACGAATTTCCCCTGACTTATTTTTAACATGCACTAGGTTGACTACCCATGCAAAATGTCTCCCTTGAAATATGCTCTTAGCATCCAATTTTTTTTCCAGCTCCTTCTATTAGAATATAAGAGATGTGCTCATTTTCACCATAGAAAATATAACAATATTTTCACCCATCCATAGGCATAAAGGCCAACCCCAAGCACCTTTAACCTTGAAATATATAATGATTCTGGAAGCTAACCAAGGTAGCATACCTCTCTCTCCAAGGCTAGTGTACTGAACAACAATATCCAGAGACCAAGAAGAAAATCCAAACCATAAACCAAGGAAAAGTCACTACTGCAACAATTGCAGTTCTCCACTAGTGATGCACACCTCTAGTCCTTTTGTATTTTTGAGTGTGCGAGTGAAAAATGAGCTCTAGAACCCTTTATTTATACTACTCCAACTCACTTTACTAGGCCAACTTCTCTTTTTGGAGACTAATTACTCAATATTAATTAATCTCTTGAGCCGACTTGTCTTCGAGGGTTATTATCCAATGTTTTAGGGTTTCTCTTGCTTCCCAAAATATTCTAGTCTCATCAAGGTGACACGTAGATGTTAATACCTCCTGCAACTACCATAATATCAACACTCCCTCCTAGCTAGGGAGGTATTAAAGGAAATGGTATTGAGCACAAACAAACCATTCAACCAATAGAATCATCATTGCCACACATGCTATCTCATGATCAAATCACGAGCACCATCATCACTATCCAACTGGACAGTCTCCATGGAAATCAAAACAATGTCATCCAATAGAACACAAGTGATCATATACATAGTAGTATACAACTACTATACAATGGTACATAACCACTCCTAGTATCACACTGCTACTAACCAATGACACACAGTCACTACCAGTGGATCACATCCACCACAGTAGCATCCAACTACTATCCAGAGACATACAGTCTCTACAATAATCATATCATCTGATATAAATAATATCATGATACAAACTGATTCATCTGGGCCATTCTTCCACTCACATCTATGAGATATGGAAGAGCATCTTCCCTTAAAAGGTTAAACATCAGCCATGGGTTGTCTGGACTATTTTTCTCAAGCATAGAAGAATAATTGTCCCTAATTTCTAAGCCTATACCATTCGCCTAACTAGGCCATTCCTTTGACACTAATCATAGTGCAACCTAGAGAGAATTATTCTTCCCTAGGGAATTCCTATCCCTGATTGTTGAACCTGGACCATTCTTCTCGCACTAATCACAGAGAAACCTATAGAGAATGAGTCTTCCCTGGGGAATGACTATCCAAACCATTTCATAATGGAAATGAATATCCTGAACCAACCTCCTATAACGGAACATTCTTCGAAAATTCTCACAACTATGAACTTCGAAAGAATGACTACCCAGAGAGGTGAACCATTCTTCTTGACCACTACTCAGAGTGACTGCCAAGACGAATGATTGTCCTATACCATTCTCCCACACTGGCCACAAGGGGAATCGTTGTCTATGGTACATCAACAATTTATCAGACCATTTTCATTACGAAAATGATTTTATGACCTCGACCATTTTCTGAATTGAAAAATGCATGTCTATTAGAGATCTTGGGCCACTTTCCGGACTATAAGGTGACTTCCCAACCTGGACATTTTTTTGAACTTGAAAATGACTGTCCATAAATTGATAACATATCAGTGCTCCCTCCCAACCTGGGGAGCTATCTATTCCCTTTCAACTAGGGTATTTATCTCCACTAGGCCCATCTTGTCTCTTAAGCATGCAAACTTTATTTTGGACAAAGGCTTTGTCAAAATATCTACTACATTCTCATCTGTGGAGATATACTGGAGTTTCACTTATCCTTCCTGGACTTTATCATAAATAAATTAATATTTTGTCTCAATATGTTTCGATTGGTCATGAAAAACTGGGTGTTATGATAGCTTCATACAACTTTTATTATCACATTATATTACGGTTGAATATGGTACTTGATCAAAGAGTCTAGAAATCATCTTCCTCAATCATACTGCTTCGGTACATGATTCACATGATGTGATATATTATGTTTCTACAATGCTGAGTGTGACATACTTTTGTTTCCTGCTGGCCCATGATATCATAGCAGAGCCCAAGCTTATGTAAATGTGTTGAACCCACACAGAATATATCTAGCTAAACAATAATTCACACATTTGCAGATTGAATTTGACAAAGAAGAAGAAGGAGAGAAAGAATGAAAGAATTATTATTAATCGTATTCCACACTCAAAGAGTGAATAATTTACAATAGATATAGGATACATGAGTAACTAATGCACCATAGTGGTGTTCTAGATTGATCTGGACACACACCAACAGTTACGGGAGTGAGCTACCACCTAGTCTAGTCTCTCAGGAAGTTACGGGAGTGAACTGCCACCTAGTTGAGTTAACTAGTCAACTAGTCTTCAGTTAACTGAATGAAAAAAGAGTAGTGAGGAGTTAACTCAGGAAATAAAGGGTAATGCGCCAGTCTGGTGATTATCCCAAGGCAAGTGCGCATTATCTATTGATGATCCCAATGTTGCATGGTGACAAAACCAATGTAGTATCTAAACTCAACTCAACTAGTCAAACTGAAGTGTCAACTGAAAGAGAATATTCTCCAGGTGGAATATTCTCCCCTACAATAGAGGAGACTGGATAATGACTAATTATGACTAATAAACAAGGAAAAACCTTAGGAAAAATAAATCCTAGGTGTGTGTGAAGTAACTCCAACACCCCCCCTGAACATCACTATGGTGAAAATAAAGAATGGGTCTCAACAATGAGGCCATGTTAGGTACCCAAATACAAAAGATACACTAAAATAAATGAGGAAAGAGGTAAAACCTCATGAGAACCGCCCCCCTGCCTCAAATTACAATGCATAAAAAAGATAAAAATGAGAAGGAACAAAAAGTAGTTGCTAAGCAACTGTGTCCTTCACTCCAAGAAGTCCTCGCAACTGTGCAAGTTTGTGCTCGTTGAAGATTTTGTTTAAGATGTAGATGTCTGCACGGATCTGATGAAGTAGATGCACCATTGAGATGTCCACACATATCCACTTTCTCTTCTTGTAATGAAGAATATCCAAATAATTTTTGGATGAAACTTTGAAAACCGTGCCGCTGTTTCCGTAAAAATGCTGAAATTTTTATTGATTTTAAAAAGATCATAACTTCACTTTCCGGACTCCGTTTGGGACGATTGTTTTTTTGAAATTGGATATTTTCCCAAGAGGAATTAAAATATCCAATTTGTTTCTGAAAATTTTGCTCAAAAAAAATAAGAATTGAGCTTGATGTGCGCGGATCCATTTTTTTTGTCTCCTGAGATGCATGCATAGCGCATGGAAAAGTGTCTGCATGTGAATCCTGAGATGCATGCCATATAGCTTCCAAATGAATTTCAAAAAACAAATCTGAAATGTATTAGACATCATATTCAATTAATGGAATACAATTTTTTGCAAAATTTTGTGTAGAAGACTCTTCATAATAAGAGACTTGATCTTCTGATGGATTTTCTTCTGACTCTATCTGTTCAACCTCCTGCATGAAATATTCAAAATATTATTTATTCCGGAATACAACCTTCAATTTGGTCCATAATTAATTTGGAGTTGATTCTTGTGAGTGATCATATACTTGGTGGAGAATTTCTGAAGAAATAAACAAGAAGATAAATCCTATGTTGAGAAAGTCATTTTTCTCATCGATGGAATCAGGCTCTACTTCCATTGCCATGGTTATTTGGTATAAGCCTCTACTTCTGAGAAGAATTAGAATCTTTGGCTTCCACTCCAAATAGTTATGAGGCATGAGAAGTATTATCGCTGAGTAAAACATATATTCCATCTTTTCTGCGTTCTTCAATCTTCAGTACCTGGAAAAATAATTTGGTGTAGAGTTTGCTTAGCAGTCTGTTGGCTCTGATACCATGTAAATGTGTTGAAACTACACAGAATAGATCTATCTAAACAATAATACACACATTTGCAGATAGAATTTGAGAAAGAAGAAGAATGAGAGAAAGAATGAAATAATTCTCATTAATTGTATTCCACACTCAAAGAGTGAATAATTTACAATAGATATAGGATACATGAGTAACTAATGCACCATAGTGGTTTTCTAGAGTGAACTGGGCACACACCAGCAGTTATGAGAGTGAATTGCCACCTAATATAGTCTCTCAGGCAGTTACGGGAGTGAACTGCCACCTAGTTAAGTTAACTAGTCAACTAGTCTTCAGTTAATTGAATGAACAGAGAGTAGTGAGGAGTTAACTCAAGAAATCAAGGGTAATACGCCAGTCTGGTGATGATCCTAAGGCAAGTGCGCATTAGACGGTGATGATCCTAATGTTGCATGGTGACAAAACCAATGCAGCATCTAAACTCAACTCAACTAGTCAAACTGAAGTGTCAACTGAAAGAGAATATTCTCCAGGTGGAATATTCTCCCCTAGAATATAGGAGACTGGATAATGACTAATTATGACTAATAAACAAGGAAAAAACTTAGGAAAAATAAATTCTAGGTGTGTGTGAAGTAACTCCAACAACTGAAACACATCCATGAAGTACTCCTTCTATCTTCTGCAGTCCCTGCCCAATATGAATCTATGAATACATGAAGTTTTATATCACTAGTTGAGTTGTATCTTAAACCATAGTTTAATGTCCCACGAATTTATCTTAGAACATGCTTTGCATCTATCCAGTGTTAATGTCCGGGTTCCACCTAGAATGGGCTTAAAGTGTTTACAACAAAGCAAATATCTGGTCTAGTATTCCCCAGATACATCAACGAACCAATCAGTTGTTGATACAAGGACATATCTACTGGATCAGAAACTGATTCTCTTACTTTTCTTATGTTTGTGGTCATAGGAGTGGCCATAGATTTACAATCCATCATTCCAAATTTCTTAATTATTTTTAATGCATACTTTCCTTGTCCAAGGAAGACTTCACCACGCTTCTTCCATACTTCTAGTCCCAAGTAATAATGCATGATACCAAGATGTTTCATATCGAACTCATAAGCTAACTCCTTCTTACACTAGGTGATGAGAGACTCTACACCTGTCAAGAATAAACCGTCGACATACAATAGTATGATCACAAGTGCATTTTTCACAACCTTGTAGTAGATATTTGGATCTGCATAAATCTTAGAGAAACCAAGTCTTATTAATTAATTGTCAATTATGGAATACTAAGCTCTTGGATATTGCTTAAGTCCATACATGGATTTATTTAATCTACAAACATGAGTATCTCTAGGATGCACATCAAAACCTTGAGGTTGTTCAATGTATAATTCTTCTTCAATTTCTCCATTGAGAAAAGTTGTTTTTACATCCATCTGATGTAAACTCCATCCCATGGAAGAAACGAGAGACATAATGGCTCTAATAGAAGTATATCTAGAAACAAGAGAAAATGTTTCATCATAATATTATCCCTCCTTCTAGGAGAACCCTCTAGTCACGAACCTTGCCTTGCATTTATCTATGCTTCCATCTACTGCATGTTTGATCTTCTAGACCCATTTTGAAGTTACCACTGATTTTTCCTTGGGTCTAGGCACAATTTCCCATACATTATTTTTCATGATAGACTTGTATTCTTTTGTCATGGATTCTTTCCACTGTTTCTTTTGAACTGCTTCTTCAAATGTGGTAGGTTCTTCATTTATAAGTTTTGTCATACATGCTGCATAGATGGAGAATATTTTTGGATTCTTTCTTTCTCTAAAAGTGTTACTTGGATATTTGAGTCTTTCTGCTTCTTGTAGAGTAGCTTCAAGCCAACATGAACGTTTTCTAGTTTTGGGTACATTGTCTGATTCAATAGGTTCGCATGGTTGCATTGGATGATCAATTTGTTCTAGTTCTTCATTCTGACTTTCTAGAAGATAGGTGCTCTCTTCTTTAGGCTCTTCATATTCTTCTTCAATGGATTCTTCTATATATTTTTTGAAATCCATATTCTCATTGAATGTTACGTCTCTGCTGAATTCAATCTTATGTTGTTCTGGAATAAAGATTTTTTAGGATTTGGAGGATTCACTATATCCAACAAATATGCCCTTCTTTTCTGAGGGTTCTAGTTTCTAACTTTTATCCTTAGGGATATGAATGTAAACAGGGAACCCAAATATTCTTAAGTGTTCCAAATTAGGTTTCTTTCTTGAGAAGGCTTCTTATGGAGTCATATCCTTCAATATGTGGCGGGGAATTCTTTTCTGAACATATATTGTTGTCATGGTTGCTCCTCCCCATAGACACATGGATAAACCTTGATCATTCATTAGTGCCTTCATGGTTTCTTCAATGGATCTATTCTTCATTTCTGCTACACCATTTTGTTGAGTATTATGAGGAACTATTATGTCCCTCCTAATCCCTGTTGATTTTCAAAAGGAAAAAATTCCTTGGATGTGTATTCTGATCCTCCATTGTTTGTTCTCAAAGTCTTGATTTTCTTGCTTGTGAGGTTTTCTATTTCTTCCTTGAATTCTTAAAACTTGATGAAAAATTCATCCTTTGTCTTTAAGAGATATAACCAAGTCTTTATTGAATAATGATCTATGAAGGTTACATAATAAAGAGAACATCCTAGAGATTTGACTGGCATCAGAACGTAAACATTTGAATGTATTAGATCTAGGATTTCCTTAGATCTATTATCGCTACTTGAGAATGGATTCTTAACATTTTTACCAAGTGAACATCCTCTACAAATCCCTTCATGTATAGATTGTAGTTTTGGTATTCCTTCAACCATTTTCTTGAGGAAAGGTAATGCTTGATAGTTAAGATGAACATACCTTCTATGTCAAATTTCATTGGGATTGACTTCATTATATTCAAGAGCTTCATCATTTCATTCTAGTAGTATGTATAATACTCCTTCACGAGTTCCAATAGCTCTAGCATTCTCTATGTTGGAGTCTCTAGACCAAGATAGTACTTCACCATCTACAAAGGCTATTCTATTTCCTTTGTCTTCTAAGTAAGAGATAGATACAAGATTCTTTTCTAAACCAGGTACATATAAGGCATTACTCAAATGAACATTGTTACCTGATTCCAATTTGATGGAGGCTTGACCAATTCCTTTGATTGGATAGGTGTTCTTGTCTCCAAGTTATACTTTGTGAGATATCTTCTTTTCATTTAGACTGGAGAGTCTAACTTGGTTTCCTGTCATTTGCTTGGAATATCCACTATCAATTATCCACATGTCATCTTCAAGAGTTCCTGGAAGAGATAAATAGTGTAGATGATCTTCCTTTTCATTCATGATTTTTGTTGAATGATAATTGGTCAAACTTTGACTTTGATTGGTCAAATGTTGACTTTGAACCAAAATTCCAACCTTGACATATTTTCCTTCTGAGAGTGCCAAAAGGTGCATTGGACTAAGGCGTACCAGGATATCCTTTCCTTGGTCAAAACATTTCATCATAAGGTGCTGGGAAAAAGGTCTAGGGTTTTGCAGTTGCACCTGCTAGAAACCCTAACGACAATGCTTCAGTAATTGTTCTTCAACTAGATTTATAACTTATGGATTATATTCCTTCCAGTAGTTTATACTGACTGAAGGAGGTGTGGTCCCATAACCTATTATAATATAAGAGATGTTCTCTTTTTCACCATAGACAATATAGAAATATTGTCACCTAACCATAGGCACAAAGGCCACCCCCGAGAACCTTTAACCTTTACATATAGAATGATTTTTGAAGATAACCAAGGTAGCATACCTCTCTCTCCATGGCTAGCATACCAAACAACAATAACCAAAGAACAAGAATAAAATACAAACCATAACCAAAGACAAAGTCACTATTGCAACAGTTGCAGTTCTCCACTAGTGATGCACACCTCTAGTCCTTATGTAGTTGTGAGTGTGAGAGTGAAAAATTCACTCTAGCACCCTCTATTTATACTGCTCCAACTCACCTCACTAGGACGACTTCTCTTTCTGGAGACTAATAACTCAATATTAATTTATCTCTTGAGTCGACTTGTTTTCTAGGGTTATTATCCAACGTTTTAGGGTTTCTCTTGCTTCCTGAAATATTCTAGTCTCATCAAGGTGACACGTAGAGGTTAATACCTCCCACAACTACCATAATATCAACACCTTATACATCATAGGTTCAAGGGATGAATGCAACTTCCTTAGTTTATGTTGGAATGTCTTGACTTCGGGTCTTAGTGGGATGGTGTGTTGGATGATTATGGTATCATACATTTTCAAATATTGGTAGGACTAGGAAAAAACATCCTGTTATTCTCTAAATAGCTTTAGTTGAGATTTATTTTTCTTAGGGGATAATGATTTCCTGAGTTTAATATTCTTTGGGTCATCGGCAATTTCTATATTAATAACTTCATAGGAAGGGAAAGAAATGATCATTTTGACATTTTTTGGATATTTAAATTTCTCTCGTAAATCGAATAGGTTTTCGAAGTTGACCACTCCCTTAGGTATAATATGAATTTTGGGTTTGGTTGATGTGTTTCCCCTTGCTTCATTATTCTCTCCATCTTCATGCTTAGTGAGTATCTCTTGGAAAACCTCATCATCAATGGCCAAATCCTTAAAGTTTTCTTCATTAGTAAAAAAGGGTATTGTTTGTTCATGCCCCTCAAATACCCTCCAGTTAGTGATGTTTCCAGGGACAGAAGGGTTTTATAAAAAATATATAGTGAACCTAGATGATTCATAGTATTCCAAGGGATATAATATCGAGGTTGATGTGGCTAGGGAATCAACCAATATATTTTTAGATCAAGGAATGGATATGATGTTAAATGCCTGGAGATTTTGTATAAATTTGTGAACTTCCTGCTAATAATTCCTTAAATGAGGGGAATTGTAGTGAATAATGTTCTTTACCTATCTCATGATTATTTTTGAATCACCGAAGGAGACTATTTTCTTGATATTTAGGTCAATGGATTTCTTAAGTCCTTGAACTAGTGCCTTGTATTCGACAGTCTTGTTTGTGCATTCAAACTCCAATGTAAATGAAAAAAAACTACGCTTTCCTATTGGGTCAATGAAAATGTATCCCACACCGGCCCCTTCTTAGTATTTTGATCCATCAAAGAATAAATTCCAGATCTCAAAACTGAAGTGGGTCACTCGATTGTGTAAGTCTACTTTTGGAATTTTCTTTTCATCTTTTATGATCTAAACGTGAAGAATATGTTTATGTTCATTACATTTCTCAACTATTTCAGGATTGTCCTGCAGTGGAAACACTGGCCTTTGTGAAAATAATACTTCAGTTAAGCATGGTGATAAATTACCAAAGTCAGAGTCACAAGAATAATTTCCTAGGACGAGGAATTCAGTAGAATAAGGTTTGTTGGGAGCTTCCATGTCAGTGATGGTGTGCTTCAAATTTTTTTTCCCGATTAATCATGATCATGTTCAGATTTCCCTTCAAAGGTAACCACAAGTGGGACCAATCCATACTGAAATATACATGTAATTTTTCAGAAAAATCCCTACTTAACAACATCCCATAGGATTCTAAAATATCTACAATTATAATGTCTATGACCTGGTGGAATTTTGGGTTAGAGGCGATCCAGATCATGACATCCTTTAGTTCACCAATTACCTTAACTTTGGTTCTATTAATGCTGAGTAAATTGTTGGGCTGAAGAAATAATCTACAAAGGTAACCTACAAACCAACTTTATGACTGGAAACTAGCCTTTCCAATATAGAGAGGGATTTCTCTGACACTTGATCTCTGATAGACATGTTGCTTTAAATTGATGGCTAGATTTAGAATTTTGAGATAGTTTTTCAAGGTTTGTTGGAAAAAAGGGTATAGTATTTATAGGGCTATGGAGTCAACCCCTGAAAACAAAAGAAAACAATGTTTGGTAGATAGAAATCCTTAGAGTAAAAAAGGATAAATAAGGTGACGAACTTTAGTGTTGAGTTTGATCATGTACGGTGAAAGAAGAAAAGAAACACATAACATAATCAAAACATCACAAAGGATGAATTCTAACCTTAGTTAAGAAGATAGACATAATTTAATCAGTTAAGTCTAGAGCACCATTAGATGAATTATGGACTTTTAATTTACCAATTTAAAGAGAAGGAAAGTGCAGACGAAAATAATTACACAAGGAATACATACAAACAAGAGTACAATCTTTAGATCACCACCATTAGAATCTTTTTCATAAGAAATTCAGGACTTCTGCATCTGTATTTCTTTTAGATTCAAAAAATTACATTGAGGATCAAAATGCCTATACTTATGCCTACCCTTTTTACATAAAAATAGTCCATATATATAGAAAACTAAAGCTACACTTAGCTGTTAGGAGTCGAACTACTATCTCCTAGAGTTATGGATCTGGTTGTTTTCAAAGAGAACAATAACATCTATAAAATTTATCAAAAATAGGAAACCTGATTTTCCAATCATAACCTAACCGAAATGTCATTTACAATCATAAATTCTTGAGAAAATTTCAACCATATGGTTGTGATGAGTCATCATGTGTACTGATGGACAACACTGTCACCTTTGTGTAGTAAATCCTGGTTTCTTCTGCGCAAGAGCTAGCTGCGATATTTGTGCAACAATTTCTCACAATGGATCTTCATGATGAGGTTGCTCCCATGAATCCAGTTGAAAGTAAAAGTTTGGATTATTCAGTTTCTCCTTATCTTCTTTATCCAATTTCAATTGTAATCGTAAGGTTTTGTTTTCCTTTCTCAATGACAAGTTTTGTCTCTTTAAACTTCTCACCTGTCTCAACAAAGACGCATTCCTCTTCAATTTTGATTGAGCATCAAAGATGGTTGCACATGCATCGTCTATAGATGGTCTGCATTTCTTGTAATGTTTCATGATCCCTTCCTCTAATATTGTTTTTTCCTCCCCAAGATTAATAATCTTATCTTGAGCTTCTCTTAGTTGTTTTTTCAGCCATTTTATATTCTTTTCTCCTCCTATTGGCGAGGTAGGAGATCTTTGACCTACTTTACTTTGTGGTGCTTGTGCTTCAAGAGTTCTTTATGTTAGATTCCTCTGAAATTATCTGTTCTCTTGATAGAGTTGGGATATAACATGTTGAGCTTTATTGAGTTGTTGTTTCACCTCATTGATATCTGCATATTTCTCACCTAGTTCCACTTGCTTCTCATCAATATCCTGGGTTGCACATTTAACAAAATCTATCTTAATTGTGGGTATGGGAAACCTCTTCGCAGAGGACCTAGTGAGCGGTTTATTGGTATCTTGTTTCTCCTCAGTTTCATCAATGAATCTTAGTTTGATTCTTTTCTTCAAGGCTGGATGACTGAGTGATGAATTCTCAATTTCTTTTCCTTTTACCCTTTCGGCAACACCTGCTCCTTTTACCTCTAAAATATTAAATGTTGATTTATCAGTAGATAAGGGAGTATATCCTTTAGGATCGAGGGAAATGTTTGTTGAAATCAAGAAGGAATGCCAGTCCTTGTTTAAATTTCCAAGCTCCTCAACCACCAACATCTTTATCAAGGAAAAATGGAATAGGCTACTCTCTGACTGGTCAACTTTGGCTTGGACACTGTCTGCCATTTTTCCTAGGCTTCTACATAGGAAGAAAGGTAAGTTTAAAGGACTTCTCCATGTGAAATGCATTTGGATCCTAATGTGGTATTGATGTACCTTGTCAAATCTACCCTCACAAGTAAAGTACTTTCAGATTATCCTCAGAAGCTTCTTAAAAGATTCCAAAAGATATTCACTGGGAATGTTGGCTCCAATATTTTGATTTATGTATTCAAGTTTGAGAAAATCAATATAACATGAAGTATCTAATGGCATACCTTTAAACATTTTTTCTCCGTGCATAGGAATCTCTGTCGCAACTGATATGGTTTCCTCTGACACTTGAAAGTGATCCCTGCAATAGTTGCACTGACACCATTAAAGTTAAGAGAAAACTGCTTGGTTAGCTGTGAATTATACCCTTGAATCTTTTCACAGAATCTTATGGATCCGTCTTGTTCAAAGGACACTTTGATCGCCAGGTCTGCGTTTACTAACTTTAAATTATATGGCTCAAACCTCACGAATTTACCTCTTCTTTCATTCTTTCTTTTTTGTTGAGGAGTTGTCATGATGCTGATGTATGTCAAATGCAGGTGTGAAACAATTGATTGTAATAACCTCTAAGCAACGAAAAAGGGGATAGTAACCTCTGACAATAAACAAGAGCAATAACCTCTACACAACGAATGAGAATAGTAACTTTTGCATGGTGCACAGGAAAAGGTAGCAACAGGAAAATCTGCACAACAAACAAATTAGTGGCATGAAAATTGGCGCAACGGAAAAATTGGCGCATCAATAAACGACAATAGAAAACTCGGTGTAGTGGAAAACTCAGAACAATGGAAAAATCGACGCAACAATAAACAATAGTAGAAAACTTGATGCAACAACAAATGACAACATAAAACTCGGTGTAGGAATAGGTAGCAAGAGTTTAGCTCAAAAGAACGAAAGTTTATTGTGTGAAAAACAAACTCATTACAGAAGTTAATTTGCAATGGGCTCCAAGAAAGGTTCTTGAACAATGATTGAAATAAATGGAGGATACACAGAAAAAAAAGAGTGGCACATTTACATAGCAACTGGAAACAATATTGGAAAGGCTATGGACAATGCACAAGGCTTGAAGGTGATGGAGAAAAATGAAAGGTGGCCAATATTTATGCTCGAATGGATAAGGAACAAAATTATGAAAAGGGATAGAATATCCATAGAAACAAGATATTTTAAGGAAAGTTAAATATTTGCATGGAGAACTTGCACAGTGGGTACACCTTTGAAGTTTGCAATGGTACAAATGATATGGAGTGCCATGATTGTTCCCTTTTATAACCTCGTGATTAGGTAATGAAGAACCATAATATATTTTGACATGAAATTCATCCTAACCACTTGATTTGACCTTGGTACATAATTTCCCACTTTTCAGCATGACTCTAGACTTAGGAAAGTATACCTTTACAGCTTGAACATGATGAACCTTACACTCTTGAATTTCTTTCCAACTTATGGCTAAACTCCTTACTGACATTTCAAGCCATTCTTTATTTGATCACTGACCTCATAAACCTAAACACACTAACTATGACTCATCTCGGAATGTCTTGATTTTCCGTAGATCATGGCATGACTTTGAAATTTTTTGGAAAAACCTCTTACTCTAGCTATAAAAATCATGGTGCTAGTAGGTTCTATCTAGTTGAATAATATGCATCTCACTTTTGGTAGGGGTAGAATTAAACTTATTTCATATTGACAGAGGAATGACGTTCGAAGAAGTGCCAGAGTCAACTAAACAGTTATGCATATTTGTTTTTGTATATTTCAAATATTAACAAAAACGGTGGGACAAATGACGAAGTTTTCTTATTGGAAGACACCATATTCACATTAGGCCTCCTGGCTTTCCCACAGTTTCCTTTCCTTGATCTTGGATTTGGGTTAGGATTTAACATGAGATTTTCATCCTCTTCCAAGGCTTGTAGCAATAAATCCTTCTGTTGAGGAATTATTCATAATTACATTACATAAATGTTGGATTTCAACTTCTTCAAGAATTATACCACATTATATTTTAGTTTGTTGTTCAACAAACCTAGAATTTTGGGGAAGAATTAAGTGGTTGATTTGGTTGAGTCGAGGAGGATTTTTTCTCGGACCTCTTAGGATCTTCTGCTATGACAGGTTGATTCTGCATGATGGGTCCCTTTCTCCTAGTTTGGATTGCCAGAGATTCTGATAATTCCTCTTATTCTAGAGGGATATCATAAGATGATGTATATGGATGATATCTCACAAAACCATAATTATTTGTTTGAGTGTCTCAGTAACCTCATATTCTGCAATATTTGATGTTTGGTCATTGGGATGTTCAGTTAGAGCACAACCATCCAAGAAACAATTGGCCAATAAGTTCATGGAATTAACCCATTGAGGGAATTCCTTTTCTGAATGATGTTCTTGATGGTAATTACAATAGGAATCAGAGGCCACTTACGCTAAATCTATGTTCAAGTTAGAAGGTGGGGGTTCTACGACCATAAATGATGGAGGTCTTCTAAAATATGGTTTATAGGGTCTAGGGTTTGATGTGCCTTCCCCTGCATTCCTTTTCATGTCTACAATTTCGTTAGATAGTTTCTTCACCATCCTTTGTATATTTTCCAAGTCAGCGTGATCCTTTTCGATGCTTTATTCTATTGGTTTACCTGGAAGTCGTGTTAGTAAGATTCCCCTTCTAGGTGGTTTCTATGTTTCCTTCTTTGACAAGGAGATCTAACTATCCTTGCATCCTTTCATTTGAAATAATATAATTTTTGCTTCCTCAAAATTATTATTCAGAGTGAGTCTAGCAGCCCTCTTAATGAACATAGAGATGGAGGATAGTAATGCATTGGAATATACCTCAATTTTTAGTTCTTGGGAAGGTTTAGTGTCAGGTTGAAATTTTTTAAGGATGATTGTGAATCTCTGATTGAAATATTTGAACTTCACTTTAAGACCCATGGTAGCGGAAAAATTTGATCCATCAAGGCCTTGGTAGTTGTCTCTTAAAATTATGCAGAAGGTCTTTCTGAAATTTTTTCCAACTATTAATGGATCCGACCGGGAGATTGAAATACCATGTCGAAGCTGATTTCTTGAAAGTGTAAGGGAAAAATATGCATGCTACATATTCATGATGGAAATTCATCAATCTTATTGACAATATGAATTGAAACATCCTCAAACACCCATGCCAGGCCATGCTACTCTAGAAAATGCTTTTATTCTCTGCTCAACATACTGTAATATACCCGACATCCAATTGAGCTATGCCACATAAATATTTTGAACTACGTGCAATTAAAATATATACACACAAAACTCTTGCAAAACTTTATATATAAAATGTAAACAAACAAATACATTTTGTAAATACACAGATTCATACTGAAATAATAGTAAACATATACATGCAGCATATACAGGAAATACCCATAAATATAAAGACAGTTATAACCACACATAGGATAAACCCATAAAAATAAACATGTAAACAATAATGCAGCATGTAAATTTATCACACAATTGACACTTATCTTGGTAAGAATATCACCAATTGTGTAAAGACCTTCCATGAACCTCCCAGCCTTAGACTACACTGCTCATCACTCTCAGCAGTGGGTCACCCCGGAGTTGGTACTAAACTCCACTGGGGTAAAGGGATTCCTAACCAGGATACTAGATCGTAGACAACAGGAAAGACTCCATCATAGGTTCCAACTCAAGCTAACATCCTACAGTCACTCATTCCCCACATGCTTGTCCCACCCCAGAAAGTGTGCCCCTTCTCTGCTCAACATTCCTTCAGCTTCCCCACTTCCTTTCTGGGCTTCAGCAACAGGTCGAACAGGAAGTCTCAGAGCCATGTAGTTGTAGTTTAGCACCTTCAAGAAATCAATTCCCAACAATTCTCTCACCCAGAGAGAAATTGCTCACGAGCCTGACAACCGGACTCTTCAATATCCCACGGGCCTGACAACCCGCTTCTTCAGTCCATCTCCCAAGCTAATCAGGTACACCTATATATATGGATACGGATACAGGCTCAAGTACAGTGACATGAAAGTACAGAGGATAGCTCAATGAGTGTGTGAATGATGATGGATGATTGACTGGATGACTGAATGATGGAAGGAATGAAAAAATGAACTAAGCCCAAAAAATATGTATGCATGTTCCCAACTTGACACTTGTCATGTTGGGAGCTACTTTGGCCCACTTGTTCCCAACCTTAGAACTTAGGATAAAATAATTATCCATACTTTTTTATTTAAGAAAAATTAATATAATATTCCTTTTTGGCTTAATCTCCCTAGCTTAGCCCCTTTTCCTTAACTTTTAGCCCCCTCGCTTCCCTAACTAGTGGAGTTTAGTCCCCCATACTCATTTATCGTGGTCGGTCTGCATGCAATGATGTATTTTATATTAATGATGAGACATATAGAAAAATAGGCGCACTAGCCTTTACAATCTAGGCTCTCTAACCTAATTCAAAAAAATAAGCATCCTAGCTTATAATAACTGGCTCACCAGCCTATAAAACACATCATATACACAAAGGCTCCCTGGCCTCAAAAGCGCATGCACTTAAGGTGCTACGCGTGGTATCTTGGAATGTGCACACTTCATCATTTTGCTGCACAGTAAATGCATGTGCTATACCATGGAAGTTGCATACAAAAATGATGTCAAATATCTCACCAACTTACATACATTTGTATTTACATTTACAATTGGGTTCGGCCTAAGGGTATTACAATCCCCTCCCCTTATTTATGCACTGTCCTCAGTGCATTATGTACACATATACAACAAAATTTTCAAAAATCCTCTAAAAGATGCAGGTATTCTACCCGCATTGCATCGTCATGCTCCCAAGTAGCATCCTAAGGACTGTACCAGGTCCATTGGACCTTTACAAGCCCTATGGCTTGATTCCGGAGCTATTTGATTTTCCGGTCCATAATGCATACTAGATGCACTTGGAAAGAACCTTCTTGCTCCACCTGAATCACATTCCAATCAATAACATGATTAGCATCATGTATATATTTCTTGAGAAATGATACATGGAATACATTATGAACAGACATAGATGTAGGAAATGCAATCATATAAGCCATTGGACCAATCCTCTCTAGGATTTGAAATGGCCCACAATAGCGAGCTGCCAACTTTGAACAATTTCCCAACTTCAGGGAACTTCTGTTGGATTTCACTTTCAAGAATACATGGTCCCCAACTTTAAATTCCCTGTGAATTCTTCCCTTATCATCACAGATTTTCTTCTTGTCTTGGGAAACCTTTAATTTTATTTTTTTTTCAACATTTTCTCCTCCATTTCCTTGAGTAAGTATGGCCCAATCATTGCTCTATCTGTTGGGTTATCCCAACTTACCAGTGTGTTGCACTTTCTGCCATAAAGTGCCTCAAATGGGCTCATCTTTAGAGATGTTTGGTACCCATTGTCATAAGCAAACTCTACTAAGTGTAGGTAGTCCTCCCATTTTGATGGTTTATCCATCACATACATCCTCAACATATCCTCAATCACTTGATTCACCCTCTATATTTGTCCATCTGATTCTGGATGATAAGCTGTATTGAAATTCAAATTTGTTCCAAATCCATTAAATAATCCCTTCCAAAAATTTGAGGTAAATTTTGGATCTCTGTCAGACACAATTGTCTTGGGTATTCCATTTAATCAAGAAATTTCTCTCATATAAATATCAACAATGTTGGATTCCTTGTGAGTGAACTTAACTAGAATAATATGGGCAACTTTAGTAAGCTTATCCACCACTACCATGATATAATCATGTTGCTTGTTTGTTCTAGGAAGTTTGGTGATAAAATCCATTATTACAACTTCCCATTTCCACTCAGGAATGGGTAATGGCTGTAACAAACTAGCTGAGTGTCTATGCTCAACCTTTACCTTTTGACATTCCAAACATTTGGCAATAAAACAACAACTTATTTCTTCATTCTCGACCAATAATATTGGCTCTTGACAGCTGCAATAGTTTTATAATAACCTGGGTGCCCATCATAAGGTACATTAAGCATTTCTCTCAGTATCATATTTTTCAATTCTTGGGAATTCGGTACATAAATTTTTCCCCTGTACATGAGAATTTCATCATTATCTAGCTTGTATTCTTCAATTTTCTGCTACAAATTACCTTGCTGTGATTTTCCCACTAATTCTCTATATTGAAAATCTAATTTTGCAGCCTCTAAAATTTTGTCTTTCAAATCTGATTGGTACATGCTAATGGATGTAGCATGCAATTCATGCACTCTTCTACTAAGTGAATCAACCACTTTGTTCTCTTTCCCCTTGATATGTTTTATGTCAAAGTCATATTCACTTAGAAATTCTAACCATATGCTTTTCCTAGCATTTAGAGTTGGTTGATCAAATAAATATTTCAGACCATTATGGTCTATCCTCAGCTCAAACCTTTTCCCCATGAGGTAGTGTCTCCATTTCCTCAAGGAATGCACTATAGCTGCCAACTCCAAATCATGAGTGGCATAGTGTCTTTCATGCTCCTTCAAATTCCTTGATTCATAACATACAACAAATCCATTTTGACTGAGGACTCCACCAAGTCCTTCTTTACATGCATCTGTGTATACAATGAATTCTTCATTTGGGTCTGCAATCCTTAGTATTGGAGCACTTTTTAATAATTGCTTCAAGTATTGGAAACTCTTTTCACAATCCAATGTCCACTGAAACTTCACACCCTTCTTTTGTAAGGAAGTGATTGGGAATGCAATCTTTTAGAATCCTTCAATAAATCTCCTATAGTAGCCTGCAAAGCCCATGAATGATATGACCTCTGCCACATTATTTGGCATTGATCATTCTCTAATGGATTTTATATTCTTAGGATCCACAACTATCCCATCCTCTGAAATGATATGTCCCAAATAATGAATTTGCTTCTGATAAAATGAGCACTTGCTCAATTTGGCATACACTTGATGCTCCCTTAATACTTTCAACACCATCCTCAAATGATTCTCATGATATTCTTTTGAATTGGAATATAAAAGGATGTCATCCAAAAAGACAATGAAAAAATTGTCTAAATATTCTCAGAAAACACCATTCATTAAGCACATGAAAACAATTGGTGCATTTAACAACCCAAAAGGCACCACTGTGAAATCATAATGACCATACCTTGTCCTGAAGGCAATATTTATGATATCTTCCTCCTTAATCCTTACCTGATGCTATCTTGACCTGAGATCTATCTTTGAAAATATCTTTGTATCCTTCAATTGATCAAAGAGATCATCAATCCTCGGCAGAGGATACTTGTTCTTTACAACCACTTTATTCAACTGTCTAAAATCAATGCACAATATTAATGTCCCATATTTCTTCTTCATGAACAACACTAGAGCACCCCAAGGTGACACACTTGCGTGTATATACCCCTTGTTCAGAAGTTCTTCAAGTTGCATTTGCAACTCTTTCAATTCTGGTGTACTCATTCTGTAGGGAGTCTTTGACACTAGAGCTGCTCCAGGCATTAAATTTATAGAGAAATCAATGTCTTTCTTTGGGGTACTCCTGGTACCTCCTTGAACACATCTTCAAAATCTTCCAGGACTACATGATCTTCCAAATTTGGCACCTTATCTTTAGGTGTCTCTTCCATATGAGCTACAAATATTTGACACCCTTTTCTGTAACATTTCTTCAGCTGCAATGTTGAAATTTCTCTGATGGTTACTGCCCTGGGAATTCCCTGCACTTTTCTTAGGCTCCCTTCCTCATCCAATCAAGTAAATGGATTTTTATGACAGTCTATTATAACATGATGTTGGTCCAGCCAATCCATCCCAATTAGATAGTCATAGGAACCTAAAGGAAACATGTTCAAATATGACCTGGTGTTCAGTCCATTCATGTCCATAAGACATGACTTAACCATCTCATTAAATTTTCTTTTGGCTCCGGTATCCAGCTATACCAACCAAGATTTTCCATGCTTTATTCTTGGCAAATGCAAACTTTCCACCATCTTAGGATCTATATAACTATGACTAGCTCCTGAAGAAATTAAAATAGCAATGGTTTGGTTGTTGATCATACCTTCCACTTCAATCATATGTGATTGATACTCCTCTTTCTTGTTGTCTAGAGATGCATATATCCTTGGTACATTTCTTCCCATGTACTCCAGTTTTTCAACTTGTTGTACATTGTGAACACTCCTCACTTTTTCACCTCTATGAGGACAATATCTGAACACATGATCTCCTTTACAACCCCAACATTGAATAGGTGGTTTCCTTGGAATTTGACCCCCTGTCATAATCGTTCTAGGTTCTCTAGAAGTTGGTTGTCCCTGAGTATTATTTATGAAGAATGGTGGCTTAGTTCCCTTCTTCCTTTGATCCATATTGAATTTATTTTTGTCTTCCCAAGCTTTTTGGAAAGTTGGCCTTGTTTTTTGCTGATCATATAGGAATTTAGCTCGCCTTATGGTCTCCTCCAATGTCTTGGGATCATCATACTATATTTTTTCACTGATAAATGATGGCAATCCACTCAAATACCTCTGAATCTTTACTGTCTCATCCTTGATTTTGAAGGCTAGGGGACTTCAACATATCACAAAAAACTCTTACAATGTTGATATTCTGGACATATGTGTGGGTTACAGTTAAGACAGAGGCTCAGTGAGCGCATAATGTGAAGAGAATTGAGAACGTTTGGGTGCACTGTGCACAGAGAACAAAAGTGTTGTGNGGGGGGGGGGGGGATTTTAAGTAGAATTATCCTCTTCCAGCTCCAAACTTAGCTCTTTGCAGGTAAGGCTAGGCCGGTTATGATCCCTACAAGGAAAATGGGTAAAAAAGAAGTGCTCAAACAACCCAAATAGGGAGGAAATTGATACCTTATCCCCAGTATGGTCGTCAATCTATAGTTTCCTTTTCATCACTTGAATGAGAAAAAGAGGGGCACTTGCAAGTATAGTTGGGTCTGCTAGACAAGATAGGGGTTAGTGTATGAATCAAACAATTCAATCACATGAAATAAACAAAAAACTAAGCTAACAAGAGCTAAATAAATTACTAAGTAAATAAAACTAAAATGCATGAGGGAATTAGAACCAAAACTAATCAAGAAAATGACCAATAATCATGCCACCAATGGAGAAGTATATTAGTGGGAAAACACATTAGAGAAAGGGGGACTTATGGATCCCCTCTTCCTTCTTGGGAGGACTCTTGAGTCCCCTATGTGAGAGCTCTTCTTACAAATGGTAAAATAGAAAGAAAATGGTGAAGAAATCCAAGCTTATTCCCTCAAGAGGTGAGGTGAATAGATTATTGAGATGATGCTAGTATGCTCCAAGAAGAAAAGAGGTTTCTTGTAGGAGAATAGATGCAGTATAACAATACAATGAGATTCTTAAATTCTTAGTGCACCCATGGAATCCTTTTATAGATTACCTTTGAGGTAATATCCAACCGATCTTTAATGTGAACAAAGGGCCCTTTAGGGCACCCTTAGGTCTTTGACCATCCCCCCACTCGGATTCATCTCAGATTTGAGGGTCAAATCAAGTTGGGAGTTGGTCCAGAAGTGGGTTGGGGGTTGATAAGAACCATAAATGCATCATTCACAGGTGTGCATGGCTTTTCTCGTACACAGTCACGCATATGGCGCATTGTGCTCTCTATGGGCTTCTTTGCCCCGTGCACTGTGCACACGCTTCCTTTAGTGTTTTAGTGCATGTCAATTTTTTGACCATTTCTATAGTTTTTTCCTCTTGGAAATTCTTTCTTGGTGCTATAGGTGAACTAATAAGTGTTTGGAGATGTTGTATTCCTATAACCATTTGCATGCGATGTTGTGGATGACATTTCAGTGATAACACATACTTCAGCAGTTCTAAAAACCTTCTCTCATATTCATCTATGGTCATACTCCCAAGCTTGAGTTCAAAGAACTATTTCATTTTCTTGTCATAGTATCTCTTAGTCAAGTATTTCTTCCCAAAATACTTCTTGAATTCCCTCCAAGTAACACTTTTCTCTTTAATGTGCTGCACCTGCACAAGCTGATCTCACCACATGGATTCCTTTCCCTTGAGTTGATAGATGGAAATTATACCTTTTGCATAAGAAGAGTAATTATGCAATTGAAAATAATTTCTCATGCCCAACAACCATGTCTCTACATATTCATCCTTCTTGTACTCACCATCAAATGTAGGAGGTTTGATTTTGTTCATTTCTCCTTGTATCTCTTCCACCCCAGATCTCTTATTCTTCCTGAAAGGGGATGGACTTGATCTGATGTGTTCTCTATTATTGGAATTCCTTGGGGAGTGATGGTGATGTCTTCTTTTCTCATCAAGAGACCTGTGACTTCCTGGTTTGCTTGAGCCACTCTCCTTATCCAATTTCTTTTCTATTATGATCAAGCTCTGCATTAACTTCATGTTGAAGTCCTAATGTTTCTCCTTGGATGTCATAAGACTTTCATTATCATATTTATGGCTTTGGACATCTTTCTGCAAATTTATAATGGTCTCTACCATATTCATGTTTTCATCCCTTCCTTCTCCATGTCCATTGGAGTTTGTTCCATCAATATGCCCAAATGGACATCCATCCCATTGATCTCATATTCCTGGATGTAAGTCCCCTGTGCATATTCCATCCTCTAGACTCTGTGTTGATCCTGATATGATCTTATTTGTTGTTAAATCTGCAAAATGTGCATCCAACAAAACTTTGTCAGGTTAACTGACTCAACAATTTCATGAAAAACATGAACCATTCTGGTTCAATAATATATCAGAATTATTTCTTCTGATTTCCTAAAATATTGAATGTCCAGATCAATTTTCTAGGTGAATAATTATACTCTACTATCCGATACCTTTCCAATGCCTATTTCCATGCTCAATTCTGAGTCTTGAGCAAAAAGTTATGGTTATTTGAAATTGCCCATTAATTTTTTTGTTCATTCTTCAACTTGGCGCAACTCTACACTGTAAATATGCATTTTTGCACCTACTCCATTGTAATTTTTGTAGGATCTAAATTGGGTTTCCTCATATACATATTCTGGACACTATTTCCAAGTTTCACCTCTTTCTGCATCCTAGGTCGTTAGTTACAGCCTGTTGAAGTTCTAGGCCAATTTGTGTTTTTGGTTCGAAATGCTACATGTACCTTCTTTGCCATATTAAACATTTTTAGCTTGCCTAGAAATTTAATTCAGCTCTGGGAATGTCTTCTATGGTTCAATATCTTTCCATTGACTACTTCTGCACCTCAATCTGATTCCAGAGCAGAAAGTTATGGCTCTTTGAAGTTAGATGGGTCTTAAAATTTACCCTCCACTGTTTGTGCTATAACTTTCTCATAAAAGCTTCGTTTAATGAACAGTTTACACCATTAAAAAGCTATCTCCGAGATCTTTCATTTGAGCTATAGAGACAAAGTGTACAATTGTACACTCTTTTCTCGTGGTTTTTGAGTAGCTAAAAACGTTGTTAAGGGCCTCAAAAATGTGCTGCAAAAAAGATGATGCTCAATCAATATAAAATGTCGCAGAAAATCGTTGGTTTTCTATTGTTGTTCACCCTCCAAACGACTTCACATGCACAAATTTCAATATGTACACCCATATTTAGCATGCATAGCAACACCACAAGGTAAATTGTGCTTCGCACACTTATAACCACTGTGTATCACTTCTCTGTTGCGTCAATACCTGGCACACACTACTTTTGTGTCCTGTGCCAATATCCACCATGCAAAATTTTGGTTCTTGCACAATTACCTGTTGCGCACAATTTTTGTATCACGCGCTGATATTTCGCGTGCATTTCCCTCTACGTGCTGCACCATGCCAAATTTTAGTACACCCCCATCGTGCACCAATACTATGCACGCACCATAAACTAAATTGTTGCACGACAACACATACCCACATTGCGCATGCACCAACCAAACTCCTTTGTGCTCTACCAATACCACGCACACCACACATGCCATTATTGTGTGTGCACACTGAATGCACCATATTATGCGTTGCACACCACGCAATACTAAATTTAGCGCGTGCACCCGCACACCAACATTATTCGGCGCGGTGCCAAATTTTAGCACACGCACCCACATGCCAACATTTTTTTGCTCGACACTAAATTTTAGCGAGCGCACCCACACACCAATATTTTTCCACTCTGCACCAAAATTTAGAGTGTGCACCCACACACCAACATTTTTCCACACGACATCAAACTTTATCACGCGCACTAGCATGCCAATATTTTTGCACGCAATGCCCAATTTTTACCATAGGCATTCTGTAACTATGAAATTTGTTCAATTTCACCCTGATAACACCAATTCAACCTATGCAACATCAAAACGCTATGGGTTGACATTTCTGGAATGAATTTCTCCCAAACTCAATTTACGAATTGAGAATTTTAACCACTAATCTCGCTCCATCTGTCATGGCTTCACTGTAACTTCAAATTTGATCAATTTCAGGTTTGACTTTGCTATAACAGATATCAAATCAGGAATATCTCACCACTTGGCCAAATTTCTCAATTTTTCAATGAATTTAACTATAGAAATTGGGGATTTTTCCCAATTCTACGTCATTGCTTCTAATTTTTACCATGGACGCTCTGTAACTTGAAATTTGGCCACTTAAAAATCCATCCTGTGTGAAATTTCACTTCAAATCAACTTGTTCAGCCCATCCAGGCTCAGTGTTGAAAAATGAAGCTCTCATACCATATTAAAACATCCCCGGCCACCCATGTTGGGCCATGCTACTCCAGAAAACACTTTTATTCTCTGCTCAACATACTGTAACATACCCAACATCCAACTGAGCTATTCCACATAAATTTTTCAAACTACATGCAATTAAAATATATACACACAAAACTCTTGCGGAAATTTATATATAAAACGTAAACAGACAAAGACATTTCGTAAATACACAGATTCATATTGCAATAACCATAAACGTATACATGTAGCATATACAGGAAATACCCATAAATATAAAGACAATTATAACCACACATAGGATAAACCCATAAAAATAAACACGTAAATAATAATGTAGCATGTAAATTAGTCACACAATTGACACTTATCTTGGTAAGAATATCACCAACTGCGTGCAGACCTTCCACGAACCTCCTAGCCTTAGACCACACTGCTCATCACTCTCAGCAGTGGGTCACCCCCAAGCTGGAACTAAACTCCACCTGGGTAAAGGGATTCCTAACCAAGCTAATGGATCAAAGACAACAGGAAAGACTTCCTCACAGGTGCCAACTCAAACTAACAACCTACATTCCCTCATTCCGCACATGCCTGTCCCACCACAGGAAGTGTTCCCCTTCTCTTCTCAACAGTCCTTCGGCTACCCCACTTCCTTTTTGGGCTTCATAAATAGGCCAGACATGAAGTCTCAGAGCCATGTAGCTGTAGTTTAACACCTTCAGGAAATCAATTCCCAACAATTCTCTCACCAAGAGAGAAATTGCTCACGTGCCTGACAACCCGCCTCTTCAATATCCCACGAGATTGACAATCCCCTTCTTCAGTCCAACTCCCAAGTTAACTAGGTACACCTACATGTAAGGATACGTATATAGGCTCAGGTATAGTGACATGAAGGTACAGAGGATAGCTCAATGAGTGTGTGAATGATGATGGATGATTGATTGGATGACTGAATGATGGAAGGAATGAAAAAATGAACTAAGTCCAAACATTATGTATGCATGTTCCCAATTTGACACTTGTCATGTTGGGAGATACTTTGGCCCACTTGTCCCCAACCTTAGAACTTAGGATAAAATAATTATCCATACTTTTTTATTTAAGAAATATTAATATAATATTCCTTTTTGGCTTAAGCTCCCTAACTTAGCCCATTTTCCTTAACTTTTATCCCCCCCCTCCACTAACTAGTGGATTTTAGTTCCCCATACTCATTTATCGTGGTCGGTCTACACGCAACGATGTATTTTATATTAATGATGAGACATATACAAAAATAGGTGCATTGGCCTTTAACATCTAGGATCTTTGGCCTAATTCAAAAAAATAAGCATCCTAGCTTATAATAACTGGTTCACTATCCTATAAAACACTTCATATACACAAAGGCTCCCTAGTCTCAAAATCATGCGCACTTAAGTTGTTGCGCACGGTATCCTGGAATGTGCACACTTCATCATTTTACTGCACAGTAAATGCACGCACTATATCATGGAAGGTGCATACAAAAATGATGTCAAATAGCTCACCAGCTTACGTACATTTGTATTTACATTTACAATTGGGTTTGGCCTAGGGGTATTACATGAATTTTGTGATGTGATCTTCGGGAGACCCAGAGGTTTCATGATCATATTTTGGGAGAAGTTTTTCTAGGTGCCTAGGAAAATGGTGTAACTATCTTGGTATGGCCAAGGCATCCCTAGCTAGCCATGACTGGTTATTTACAGGTTGATCATTACCTTTTGGGATTTCTTCATTGTTGTTTTCCATATCATCTGGCCCATTATCTTAGTCCTCCAAGTTGTAATTTTCTTCTTCAGATTCAGAAATTTCAAAATTAGAGTGTGTACTTGATGGAGGGGTGAAAAGAGGGGTGTCAGGAATAAAAATGAGAGACTGGTCGATTTCTGTTAAGGAAAAATCTACTAGGTCCTCAACTGTATGGACAAAGGTGTGATCCAGGGTATCCACTATCAGTCTCGCAGTTTGTTTCCTGTAGGGAAGAAACAAAGCTAAGGGTAGTGTTATGATTTGATTAGCATATGCTCTAGTAATCCTCCTAAATGTGTTTATTTCATCATGGGGAATCATGTAGGAAATTTCTAGGTGAAGTTACGAGTCNGTGTGTGCGCTTATTTGAATATATAGGTTGTTTGAGGTAAGTTTCTATTGAAAGAATTATTTTGACTATCAATGCATTCATTCAATCGCTCCTTCTAGCAACAATTCTATTGAGGGGTCAAAATTTCATTTAACTCAATAGTAGGAATCACACCCAGAGATGAGGCCCAATTAGAATCTTGTTTGTTTAAGGTGGTGTGATTCTCTGTATGAATGATCCAACAAGTTTCAATGGAATTTATGTTCAATTTAAGGATGGATCTTCTAGACTCTTTTTGTTATTAGTTTATTTATGAAGTATTCAATAAAAAAAAATCAGAAGAAGGATGAGTGTAGTTTAACCTTTACCAAAAAACATGTAAATGACATCTCTTCCCAATCAATATTAAACAATAATATTTTTCTATTGATCAATTATTAAATATCATCTAAGAAAGGAGATCGTATGCGAAAATAACAAGTAACTGGAAATAATTATGTTTACAGTATAACACAACTTATTTTAAAACACCATCAAAATTTATAGTAATATTCATTTAACAATCATAATGATTCAAGATAGCTTAAACACAATTACAATATTACTAAATAGATCACAATAGATAATTGTATACAAAACAATACACGTTCTATGCTAATCCACAAGCTTTGGAAGAAATTTGTCTCCGGCTCAAGATGAGCTTCAAAATTAAACTCCAAAATAGTTTTTTCATCTAACTATCAACTATTACACAAAACCGTCGACCTTTAAAAATGAGGTCGACCTCCTTATTTATACAAAAATATCATGTAAAAATTAACAACAATGGTCACTTAAAAAAAATAAAAAAAATAAAAAGTGGAATGCATCCATGTGGAAGCTATCGGTAAGCTTTAGTCATCTCAAATATTTCACTCTATCATACACAGACCACCGAGAGAACATATCCTCTCAAGTATGCAAATATGGGAATCGATGTTGCTCCATCGTCATGCTGAGCTTATCCTTCATTTTCATCACCTAGTCTCTGAATATTTCCACCTCGGAGACTAGATGTCGTAGGACCCATGCTATCCCTATCGATCCATCGAAGAATATCTTAACCTATCCCTTCTCAATTAATTGGATCTCCTGAAGTTCTTCTTCAAATTTAGCATCGAACTCCTCGAACATTTGAAATATCGTGCGCAGGTTCAGAAAGTTGTCAAGTGTGCTGAATTCTGGGAATCGAAGGCTCATCATCTTATGATGATGTTGTTCCAATTAACTAGAAATTATTCCCATATTTCCTTCATTATATGATGAGGATCTATCACCAATTGTACCCAATACTCTACTATTGTTTTGAACCTAACCAGGCTCTCATCAGTGAGCATCCTGACACCATGTTCCTCTTCTCCCCGACCTTTCTGGATTTATCTGATGTACTCAATTTTTATAAAATGTGATGAGATTTATCATAACACTTCATCATGACTTTGTAAGCTATGAGCCCATCAAGGTTTCCTACTGATATCCAATGATCCGGGTCATGAAAATTTCTCTTTCAGACTTAAATTGACCATAGATCTTTCCCAACTAGCTCTCATGAATCTAACTACCTGCGTGGTGTCTTGGTAATATTCCAATTGATGCTTGAACTGAAATAACTCAAATATCATAGAATCAACTTAACACTCATCCTCTCTTTCCTTGTCCATAGTGGCACTAGATATATCCATGCCTGCTCCAAATAGTTCTCTCACCTTAGATTACTTAGAATCCAACAGGGTGTCTTCCGTGGTAATTAAAATTGCACTGTCCAGAGTGAGTCTCCTCTTCTTTCATGTCCTTCTTACCACCGTGTGCCTCTTTCTTTGATACGCTATAGCTTAGAAATCGACCACCTCATCTACAGGATCTACAATTGGTTGGTCACCCCATGAGAGGGAATTTCCCAATCTTCCTAGTGTATGAAAATATTCAAGCACTTCCTTCTTACCTTTGTCGACTCCTAGATTAATGGTCGAATATCCAAAGTGTTCAATGTTGGAGGTATTTTTTGTGACCCCCTATGTTCTATTTTCTACCAAAGTCTTTGACCCTGGGAGTGTAGAATGTGTTGATGGTCCTGTAGGGGTCTTTTCATATTCTTTGTTACTCTCCAACTCTTCATCAACCACTCCTTTGCTAGTATTACCTCCTGATAAATTCTCTGCATGGGGCTTCCCTTGTTCTTCCCCTTTTCCTTATGTTTCATTCTTTGCAATGTCGGTCTCATTAACATCCTCATATTTATTCCTTAGATTTTATTTTTTCTCTCTATCTCTTATCTTTTCCTGGCCTTTGTTATAGCCTTCCCCTCTAACCAGTGATTGTCAAGTTTGATTTGAAGAGGTGATATGGAATTTAGTTGTATTCAGACCTATCTTTATGTCCAAAGGTTGTTGTCCTTGGGGAAAATGCGTGTCCAAAATCCCTGTTACTACCTCATTCAAAATAGGAATTGAAAGATACACCTCCTCTACGTCACTATTGTATATCGTGATCAAATCAACAATAACAAGAGCCACTTCCCTTGGGCCAGATGGATTTGTTGAAACTGCAATTTTTGGATGGGATTCTAGTTCTCCTGTAGGTATCTTCTCTAAACTCTGTTGTTCATTGTATTCCCCAATTGAGGTATGTCCATGGTTTCCTAGCTCCCCTTATTAACTGATCGTAACTGGTTTTATTACCACAAATGTTATTTCTGGAGCTATGACAATTTCCCTTTGTAGTTGAATCATTATTTTTGTGATCTAGATTATTTTGAGCACAAAATGAGAGAAGAGATATAAGAAATAAATATACCGAGATATTGCAAGAGATCCAATAATGTAACAGATATATATAACAAGAGGAAAACATATACAATAATAAACAATTTTTATTAATAAGTGAAATGTAAAAAACTGTAAAATTACAGAATCAAAGACTCGCTACAATGGTGGTAGCTTATTTATGAGAAGAGATGTGATGACTATGCTCATTCGCAAGAAGATGAGTAAAATGAGGCTTGAAAGGAATTTTTAACATAAATGGAAAAACCCTAAACATCCAAAAACCTAGACCCCGAAATATGAAAATCCAAAAGGTTTGCGGCCCCAATGTGGAGGTGAAGTACCAAAAGTGATGTGGGCATCGATGGGGTAAGTTGGTACAACAACTTTCTAGGGTCGTAACTTTTGAATATGATCTCCATTTTAGGTGCACGATAGCCCGTTGGAAAGGTCTATTTGAGGAATATACATTATGCCATAAAAATCTAACTATTTTTTATAGTTTGACTATGGGGAGCTCCAAAAACAATGTTTAGGGCCTCAAAACAACCTCAGAAGTTTAGGACTCGAAAATCTAGGAAATAAATACCAATGATGAAAATTGCATGTGAGCCAGTTGGATCAGGTGGGTGGCCACCGATATCCATGTGGATCAATCCTCCCCCCTTAGGAATCAATGGTCTCCATTGCATTCAGTTCTCGTGGGATATGGGAAAGCGTTTGTTGAATCTGAACCTTGGTGAGTTTCTTGCTTTGCTAGAGATGTTGCACTACGTGGCTTGTGGAAGGCTTTCGTGAAACTAATGTTGGAGAGGATGGAACTTTTTAAATAGTATGACTACATGATATGACTATGTGCAGAAGGCATATTTTTGCTTTGCTTCAATTTTTTCAACATGCTTCTGTTGGATAGAGAGGGCTTGAACCAAGGTCGTAGTGGTGATAGTGTCATTTGGTTCACTTCCTTCTTGAAAGAAAAAGATAATCTTTGTCATATGAGAGACAACTTTGTTTCACTATTGTGTCGAAACACTAGTTGGAACTACCTTTGGTATCCTGCAGAGATGAGCCCCTCAAGTAACAATGACACTACGGGGTCGAGACTCATAAACAACATGGCGCTTCCACATATATGGCTGGCCCAAAATAACATCACAAACATCCAACGAGAAAACATCACACAATACCTCATCCTTGAAGGAATTTATGCAGAGGATAGGAGATATTGTTCACTGACACGAATATCTCATCCCTGGAGAAGCCATGCGATGTTATATGGTTGCGGGTGTGGTGTTTTTGGAAATTCCTACTATTTCACAACCTCTGCTGAGATGAGGTTATTTTGGCTTCTTATGTAAACAATGAAATGCAATGGGATCCTCTTCACCCACATATGTGAATGGAAGAATCACTCCCCCTCTTCAATATTTTTGAGTACTTCTGGTTGGATTGTTGTGGTTGCGACAATGGTAGTGGGGTTTGAGTCGATGATCTGTCTCCTTCCATTATTTTCTGAATCCGATTCTAAATTTGGGTTTGGATACTTTTCTTTGATATTGGCCACCAATGACTATTTTGGGTGGCATTCATCGATGTTGTACTATGGGATTTTGTGGAAATCGCACGACTTTCTATTGTCATTCTCTTTCTTTCCCTTACCCTTCTTTTGTTGTGTCTTGAACTGGTTTTCTGGAGGATGTTTGTTAGATTCATTTTTATCATACTTTGGCTGTTGTGGATATGTATACCCAAACTCCTTTTTGTTATGGTGCTTAATTTTTTTCTCAATTTTGACAACATATCGATAAGTGTCTCCCAGCGATGAGATGTACAAAAACTCCATTTCAGTTTGGATGTACCTTTGTAGATCCCCACGGTATTTCAGAACCAGATTTCACTCAGAATATTTGATACCCGGCTTGGTGCACAAGGTATGGAAGGTATTTATGAACTCTGGAAATTCTTGGTTGGTCTCTTGACGAAGCATGGTCCATCTCTTGTACTGGTCTTCATATTTTCCAACAGGGTAATATTGTTCCTTGACGACATCTACGAAAGATTCCCAAGTGGTTTGGGCCTCAAACATTCTAGACTCCTTTGTGGAAATTTTCTCATAGTAATTTTACCACTAATGTATTACATGGAGGCGATCCTTAAGGAGTGCTAAGGTGATATTTTCCCTGTTGAAAAAATTGTGCAAAGAGAAATAACCTTCTAGCATATTTAACCCTTTTTTCCAGAGCATATGCATCTATCTGACCTTCAAATACATGAATATAAAAATTAACTTGTACATTGAAAGGAGCGGTGCCTCCAAAGTGGATACTTGATGAATACGCATCTGACTTTATCGATAGGTGTAAAAGGATTTGGGAAAAATTCTTCATCATTATGTCCCTCTATCACGTGAGAGCTTGCTCTAGCAATAGATTAATAGAATCTTCTACTCTGTCGTTTTATTTTCTTCCACCGTAGAGGGTTTTGTTGGGCGTGTGAGAGAGATTATCCTCAAGAGATATAAGCTCGAGACCCAACTTTATATATTCGGACCTTATCATGGACAGACACTAAAAAATGACCAAGAGAAGCCTACTTTGATACCACTGATCTAGATTATTTTGAGCATGAAATGAGATTGAAGATATAATAAAGAAATATATCGAGATATTCCAAGAGATCCAATAATGTAACATAGATATATCAGATATTTATAACAAGAGGCACAAATATACAATAATACAAAATTTTTATTAATGAGTGAAATGTACAAAACTGTAAAATTACAGAGTGAAAGACTCACTAGAATGGTGGCAACTTATCTCTGAGAAGAGATGTGACGACTACACTCATTCACAAGAAGATGAGTACAATGAGGCTTGAAAGGCCTTTTTAACATAAATGGAAAAACCATAAACATCCGAAAACCTAGCACCCATAAGATGAAAATACAAAAGGTTTGTGACCCCAATGTGGATATGAAGCGCTAAAAGTCATGTAGGCCCCGATGGGGTAAGTTGGTACAACAACTTCTCGAGGTCGTAACTTTTTCATACGATCTTTGTTTTAGGCACACAATAACTAGTTGGAAAGGTCTATATGAGGACTATACATTATTCCATCAAAATTTAATCTTATCCATATTTAGACTGTGGCGAGCTCCAAAAACGTTGTTTAGAGCCTCAAAACGGACCCAAAAGTTTAGGACTCGAAAATCTAGGAAATAACTTCCAATGATGAAAATTGCATGTGAGCCAGTTGGAATAGGTGGGTGGCCATCGATATCCATATGGATCATTTTTATTCTTGTAATATTCTTTGTGGTTCTGATCTATTTGTTGTCTTCTCTTAACCTTCATATTGCATGTGTGCCACTGCCTCAATTGTTTTCTCTAAAAAGTCTAATTGTTCATCCCTAGACAAGGCCATGAACCTGACTAAGTCCTATTTTTATTTTCTTCACAATACTTCATCTGAGTCCAAGGAATTCTTCGTGAATATTTCTTCCCCAAAATCATCGTGCATGTATGGCCAATGGGATATCACCTAATTAGCATGCTTAGCCACCAGTATCCTAGGGTCATGTTTCGTGTACCTCCCGGTAAAAAAACATGTATTCCATTTCAATCTGAGATTCTTTTCTGGCCTGTGTAGTGTCCTTCATCAAATGGTAACCTATATAAAACACATAGGGAATAAATACCCTTTTCTTTTCTTTTACCAAAGATGCATTGCACCCTTGCAATATGGTCTGGTAGAAAATTTCTCCCAACACCAGTTTATCAGGAACATGGTTTGGAAGCAAGTGTGGTGCACTGGTGGCACCAAAAATTATGATATATGTGCTTCATTCCTCTAGATACCAGTTCCCAATCTTGGATATCAGTTTCCTTGTTTCTTTTGAGAGCCTTGGGCAGTCATGTTTAAAGATCAATGATTACACCCGAGCTATAAATCCATAACATATTACATAGATTGATATTTTGTACCTCTTCTCTCATAGGATGATGAAATAAACTTGCACCGACATTTCACAGATATGCCAAATTAGGCTAAAAAATGAGAATACATTCCTGGCGCATATCACATCTAGGAGATAAGATTCCATGTAGAATATTGTAGGGGTTTCTTCGATTTTTGGGTTATGTGATTCCTCAATCCAGGTGCTTAATTGCTTATAAATAATAGTTCCACAATTGAAGATGCTTCCTGATATAGATATTGTATAAGAGAAAGGAATCCAAGCCTCAGAGAACTTGGAGTAATCCTTTTCCTTGTATGAACAATAGATCAAGGTCATCAGGAAAATGTAAGGTTCCCAGAGGTTCATAGTCTTGTACCACCCTAAGGCCCGATTTAATTTTTTTTTGTCTTCCCTCCACCAGGATGCCATAAATTGACTTGTATTATGGCATTCATATAACTCCACAACAAAATCCTTGTTCAGTCTGACTTCGTTATCCTTAATTTTGTAGTATGTGCTTACTTCTGTTGGCAAGAAGATGTCGATACACTCTCCATCTTTGTTGTTTAGCAGGAATTTATCTGCTTCAACATAATGTATGATCCATTATATATTTTCCTCACACAGTAAAATAAGGGTCCTAGCCGCCACCATATATAATGAAAAATTCCCGATTCTCTGGAACATTTGGTCATCCAGTTCCCTCACCTCTTGGTCATTATTAGGTGTGAATTTTGGGAAATCTTCATAATGAATTTTTTTGTTGATCCAAGTTTATGAGCAGAATGAAATGAAACATAGATCTATAACATTAACATAGATATACAGAGAAAAATAACATAGATACACTGAAACTTAATTTCTATTAAATAAGAATTCTATTGAAACTGTAAAATGCAGAATGAAAACAATCTTGCTCTAATGGTGGTAGCTAATCTTTGAGAAGAGATGTGGTGACTACATGAATTCGTATGAGCACATTACAATGAGGCATCTAGTCCTTTTTAGCATCAAGAAGTAAACATAAAACCCTAGACATCCAAAAACCTAACCCTAGGAGATGAAGCACCAAAAGTCATGTGGGCCTGATGGGTTAAGTTGGTACATCAACTTCCTGAGGTCATAACTTTTGCATACGATATTCATTTTAGGTGCACAATAGCCTATTGGAAATTTATATCTGAGGAATACACATTATTCTATCACACTTTGACTCTNAACATTTTTTAGGGACTCAAAACGACCCCGAAAGTTTAGGACCCGAAAATCTAGAAACAAACTGCTAAGATAAAAAATGTAACTGCCAATATGAAAGTTGTATGTGAGCCAGCTGGAAGAGGTGGGTGGTCACAGATATCCACCTGGATCAATCATCCCTTCTTATGAAGAAATGGTCCCCATTGCATTGATTTCCCCCATCAGATGAGGAAGCTTCTACTGAATTTGGCCCCGGGTGAGCCACTTGCCTTGGTGCAACAGTTGCCTTGCTTTGACAACCCGATAAATTTGAATCTTCTCTTGGTGAGTTCCCTTGACCTGTGTGTCCATGATTTGATCAGTGGATGCATTTTCCATGCAGTCATGGTTGATCTCTTTCGGTTTCAACTGTTCTGCTATCTCCGAGGTGTCCAATAAGGGTGGAAAGTATGGTTGAATGAGGTCCACATGAAACACAGGGTGCAAGCCAAGGAGGGGGGGGATGTTGAGCTCAAAAGCCTTGTCACCCACAACCTTGGTGATGGTGTAAGTTCCATAGAGGAGTGGACAAAACTGTCAATGGGGTCCTGTAAGGAGTTGTTTCTACAAGTGCAACCAAACTTTATCTCCCACCTGAAACCTGTGTGGCACTCGATGTTGATATTAGCATTTCTTGTACTTGGCATTGGACTTCTGCAAAATATCTTGAATCTGTTGGAGGATATGCTTGATTCTTTCAATGAACCAGGTGGCTTTGTCGGATTTATTTTTCACATGGGGATATTCTTCCTTTTTGGACGTAAGGGGTAGTGCAACATCCAAGGGACCCAATGGTTGAAATCCCAACCCCACCTGAAAGGGGCTGTGGGTGGTTGAGCTATGTATGGATTTTTTGTAACTGTGTTGAACATAGGGAAGACTTTCATCCCATGTGCACGAATTCTTGTAATTGTACATGCAAAATATATGCACGATCATCCTATTGATGACCTTGATTTGGCCATCTATTTGGGGGTGGAAGGCCGTGGATTTGGTGAGCTTGGTGCCCAGTCATGACCAAAGGAAAAAACATAATGTGTTAAGGAATCAATTGTCTCGATCGAAGATGATGGTTTTTGGTATCCCAAAATGTACCCACACTTGTTCAAAGAAGTGCTCGACAGTGGCCTCTGTTGTGATGATCTTCTTGTAGGCGACCATAATCGCCATCTTGGAAAATCAATCAATCACCACAAAAACACAGTCATTTCCCTGCTTAGTGGATGTAAGGCTCGACATGTAGTCCATAGAGATGGATTCCTAGGGCCTATCAGGAGTAGGAAGAGGGGTGTACATGACTTTTTTCTTAATGGTCAATGTGGCAATGGTGCAGGCCATGCAAGACTTGATATACTTTCTGACATCCTGCTGAAGTTTCAACCAATGGAATAGTTGTTGCAACACTGCCACTACCATTTCTATGCTAAAGTGTCATGCCACCCAACTATAGTGATATTCCCAAATCAACTTCGATCACTCGCTTGATGGAACAAAGATATGGCCCAGATGACACAACAACCCATCTTGCAGATGAAAATAAGTGACAACTGTGTTCGTCCTCAGCATCTGGGAGGTAGTGGCGAAGTCAGGACCTCACTCATAGAGTTGGGGCCATCTAGAGGTCTCATTTCCACAACAGTGTAGCACCATGGTTAGTGTGGAAATTGGAGGTTGGATGAGGTAGTCAGTGATGTGGTTGGTGCTCCTTGTCTTATACTTGATGTTGAGATGGAACTACTACAAGTATGTGTTCCTTGTTTCTTCATGAACTGCAGAGGTTTATGATCAATGTGGATGACTGTTTTGTTCTAGAGAATGTAATTCCTCCATTGGAATCAGGCTTGTACAATGGAGCACATTTCTTTGTCATAAGTGGGGTACTTACAGATAATATCTGATAATGTATCACTATGATAGGCCACGGGATGCCCATGCTAAGTAAAAATTGTGCCCACAACATAGTCTGAAGCATCTATCTCAATCTCAAAAGGCTGTTGTAGTTCGGGTAATGAGAGCACCGAGGCTGAGCACAAGTGATGCTTCAAATCATCAAATGATTTCTGTTGTGACTGGCCTCACACAAATTTTTCTTTTCCATTGCCCCTAATCACTTGGCTAAGGGCCCATGCAATGCAGGAGAATCCCAACACGAACCTATGATAGAAATTGGAAAGGCCTAAGAAGCTCTAAAGTTCAGTGAGTGGGGTCTAGGTTGGCCAGTCACGGATGACCTGGATCTTGGCTGGATCAACATGCACCCCATGCTCATCAATAGTGTATCCTAGGTACTGGAACCTGTTCATGTCGAAGGAGAATTTTTCCAAATATGCATATAGCTTATGTTTCCCCAGAGTGCGAAGAGCCTGTTGAATGTGCTCCAAGTGTTCCACCCAATTCTTACTAAAAATTAGGATGTCATCCAAATACACTACCAAAAAATAATTGGTTAAAGGTTGTGTTGAGCACTCAACACATCATAAAAAGCCTCTGTCAAATTTTTACTTTTTGGGTACCACTTGATCTTCTGCACTATCTGATTTGATTTCATTTTTGAAAAATGTTTTGTATTTTCTTACTTTTATGACTCTCATCACCTATTCAGGTTTGTTTGAACTTATGAAACCCAATGACTAAAAATTCCTTAAACACCTGAATAAAGAATCAACAGCCAAACACTTCACTGAACGCGATCAGGGTCAGCATCGAAAGGAATTCAAAGAAGGAAAAGAAGCACTCGAAAAAAATAAGTCACCGAACGCCGATATTCATCAGCATAGGTAGAAGGGAATTTTGGTTTACGTTAATTTTTGGCATAAATATATCACCAGTGGTCGATTCCCAATCGACATTGGTGAAATATGGGGACGACAGATGTTAACGAAGAATGAAAAGAAATCGTTGATAGTCGATGCCTGACGCACTTTGTCGGAATCAGGGAAAATCCAGAAGGATCACAACGAACATCTCAACCATGATAAAATTATCCCCTATCACCGATCCCCGATGTTTTTTCGGCAATCAAGACTTTTTCAAGGGAACCAATCCAAAAGCGTTGTGATACATTTATTGCCAATTGTCAATCCTTGACACTTTTTGACATCCGCAGGCTAAGGTTTGTTTTAGAACGAATGACCTAAGGAAATTCCTAAATCTAACTAACACAAGCAATTTGAGTCGCTGGTCTCCGATGCCACATGTATTTACCAGGTAAGAGGCCGTACGGTCTAGTCTTATCCCGAGTCATTTTTTGGTTCCTTAGGTCCTAGTCACACCTTCTAGTCAGCGTTGCCGCGTCAACAATGTATGATAAAATTGATTGGCATTGGAACTTTTTGCAGGAGGTTATTAATGAAAATGTTCATAGCACAACCCCGATCCTTGATCCACCCACTGAGAGAGCGACACGATGGGAATTTTTAGCAATCGATACGATCAGATTTTGAGCATTTAAGGAGATAATTAATATTGAATCCCGCATTAGTTGTTACCTCGTGCGCCAATCAAAGTAGTCATTTAAAATCACCTATAGACCACGTCACCACCCATGCCTCCACCATCAACCCACGATAAATTTAATTTATAAATATTCAGTGACAGATTTGTTAAAATTTCACGCATAACCCGAATTGAATGGTTGATGTGACATGGTAAGTTATTCTCTGTTTAAATTCTCTTGAGCCATTGTAAACAAAATCATTCTACGCATAAGATAATTCTAGAGCATACGAAGGAGAAAGATGAGTGACTTGAAGGTTGTATCGATCCCATGACTGTCAAAATAACCAGGTTTTAACAAGCTTCAGAGGTATGTATCTGATTCTGTAAATTTGTTGGTTGTAATTCATATGTTTCTTATCCGGTTTTTGTTTTACACAATCTCTCAAATTTTATTTTAGTTGCAGGAACAATGCTGCCAAGAAATCCAAGCACCAGATGATTTTCGAGGGAATTGAAGTTGAAAGAACCAGAGGTAGGAGAAGTCTCTTCTCCAGGGGCCGCAAAACAATTGGAATACACTCTGAGGTCGGAAGCTATCATTAAGACATCAACGAAGAAGTTTTTCATCCAGCCTCCGGCCTTTAGAGATACAGAGGTAAGCACAACATCCAAGATGGCACTCCCACATTGGGGAGAACTCTTTAACAAGATCAGTCAGGAGGAATACCCAGAATGTGTCCCACACAGTGATCCATATGTGAGAGTGCTCGACGACAAGGTGTTCCCGAACATCTGACGATCATACCTACATATGGTGGCAAGAAGAACACCCATTTTTACTTGCATAGAAGTCCTGAAGTGGATCATTGACCACACAGACACACATAAATGTTTAATCAATGATTAAAATTGTGGGTGTGTCAGAGTGTTCATTCTGGTAGAATTTCAGAAATACTACAAACTCAAAGACCCCGAGGAGTGTCTAATTATAGATTTCATCGTGAATTTCTATGAACGCCATGACACCAACTAGGTGATGGCCTCGTGGTGGAGGGAAGACACAAATTTCACCAACCGGAGCACTGGCTGGTATGAGATGTCCAACTTAAGGGAGACATAAATCTATTTGATGGCTCTCATCTGTCGATTATATGGAGAGAAGGATTGCTCTAGATTTTCAGAGACATGGATTCCCTTGGCTTACACAGTGGCGATCTCTAGGAGTTGTTTCAACTGGGGAGCAATACTTTCTAAACAACTGAGCATCTGTGTACAATAGGATCAGACGCCGAAGGAAGGAGAGACACCATCTTTCTACATGGTTTCATACTTTCTCGATGTCATGTGCGTTAGAAACATCTTCATCGGCATGAATTTGAGTTGGCATGTTGCAAATCTCCCAGTCCACGTCTACTTCAGTGCGCTATGGGAAAACAGGTAAAAGAAGTCTTACGCCGTCATCTATGATGAATTCATTGCGCAAATTTATTTTATTATTTTTAAGAAGGAATGCTCGATACTATCGACTGCGGCCAAGAAAATGATATCCAAGGTAGACCACTGGTACATGGACGAGCGTGACACCTACATTAGGGTGTTCGGGGCCATCGGAGCACCACATCTCCTACCAGCTCATGTCTCGGACTGGCTTGTAGTAGGATAAATATGCTATCAAACCATATTGCAAGGCTACAATGCCACCTTGGTCAAGGACAAGAATCATGCGTTCATACCCTATGGTTTCCATGTAGGGTTATACTTGGTAAAGGATACTGCTCAAGCCAAAAAAGAAGAGATGAGGCAACTCGAGTTCAGATTCCAGGCGAGTCGATTCCACAATAACGATCCAAAGGTCCTGGTCTTGCAACATGCATCTCAAGTGTTGTCATGTTGGCCATACACCCACGAAAAATTCGAAGACGAAGTCTTCACAGAAAATTCCCAAGACTGGAATGAGGTAGTACAAAGGATGATTGACCCAAAATGACTAGGTTTAGGGCCATGAGCCTTGATGAACAAGAGACAAATATAGATCAATCGTCTTAAGAGGCCCTCAGATCCAGGGAATAAATGAGAGTGACAGAGGCAAGAGAGGTTCCCCTGGAGGATTTGGTGCATAACATGGGTTTCCCTATGACACCAGAGGCATACGAAAGGAGATTTCTCATGATAGAACAGGCACAGTGGGTAATTGATCAGCTACAGAATGACCCAGTTGAAATCTGGCAGGTCGAAGTGGCCCTGATCTAATACAAATTTATGAAATCACAAGGTTAAATAACCCTAAAGGTACAACACCACAGGCCAGATCACCAAGAGACATTTCATCTCAAGCAGAGATTGCAAGAACATCGAAGAAAGCAAGTGCACCAAACCCCCTCCATGACTTGATAACAATTTGTGATGAGGAGGATATTTTGGAGGTGTCCTTGGTGACTCTGGTGCAAATCACGAAAGAAAAGGATCCCAAGAAGGCATCTTCCCCAGCTCCCGATGCTCAAATTCAAGACCTTCCACAGAAGGACCAGGAGGTCGAAAGTGTCTTAGACACTGAGTTACTCAATATACTAGAGACCCAAGTGGATATCTCGAAGGAAGAGCTAGGGTCAGGTGAACAAAAATAATAAGTCCCACAGCAATAAATCAACATATCAATAGTCAATTATCAAGTAAGTACCAAGCTTGCCCATGATGTTTCAATTTCAGCTAGTACTTTACCTCCCGATGAGTAAAAACCAGAGACAGAACCTTCGGAGAACACGAAATAGGTTCAAGAACCTAGCCTTGAATAAATATACACCATCGGAAGCTTGGGAAATATTCTTACCTGGGGAGATCAACAAATCCCGGAACCTGTGGATGAAGTTGTTGATATACATGCCATCTCCTATGACCGAAAAAGGAAATCTATCCTAAATAGGACCACCAAGAAGAGGAGGCTTACTCTGGATCACTCCATCCTCATCACCACAAAGGAAAAATTGATTAGCACCGAGCATGCCAAGACGTTCGAGCTTATCGGCGCAGGGATGGCGATCACGGATGCCACCCTGGATAGAGTAAGAAAGGATGAAGAGGAGATGGCCACTGCGCTAAAGGAGTTGGAACATCTGTGTTGTTTGGAAAAATACTACCAAGACTCCACACAAGCCATGGTGTTCTTGATAAGTGAATTCCAAGACACCTATAGTAAATTCACCAATGAGCGACAACTTTTCACTGCAAGGATAGCCGACTACCAAGAAGACACCATGATGGAACTAGAAACGTGCAAGGATGTGGAAAGGTGGTACGAGAAGTCCCACCAATCCGTGGAAAGAATTTATTACATCAACACGGTTCAAAAGGGACGAGACGCCGAAGAGAACGATATTCAGGTGTTAAAGGATAACATCATTGACCGTATAAAGAAATCGGCCAAATAATGGGTAAGAATCGCCCAAGAACCTCATTGGGAAATCTAAGAGAAGTGGATCAAGTGCAAAAAGAGCTAGACCAAAATTAACCAGAGACATCGACCTTCCATAATTCGACACACCCGATGACTTTGTAAACTTGCATGACATAGTCAAATTACATGCCGAACAAGACTCATCATTGGTTGTTGAGATAACAAAGGTGGCGAACATGGCACCAGGACAAGTGCATTAGTTCATGGGGCACCTGATCAAGGCTCAAATAGTGCTACAACAGTTAAGTGCTAAAGTAGTCAAATATCAGGCACAAGGAGTGGAGATCAAGGATATCCTTTCGGCCCCAATGGATCAACACAGGTTCCCATATGCCAACACGTGCGAGGAAATCTCTGTCAAATGGTTGGAGTATGAGAAGATTCATCCACTCAAGTGAGATCATTTGTTGACTCTTAGAATACTGAGAGATGAAAGTGCCATGTGGCAATTTTTTGTTTTACTTAGCTACACTTTTGGTAGTTATTTTTAGTTAATAATACGTTATAAATAAATGGAACAACCTGTAGCAAGAGGTCAATGGTTGTTGCAAAGAACCTCACTTTTGGATTTGTAAAGAACTATTTTGGAGCTGCCTTAAGCGTGTGTGATTGGATCTGAAGAAGAATTATTTCTTATTTTATCTCATGAATGGATTTTATAACGAGTAAGAGCCTCTAAATCTGTTGATAGTTTATATGATTCAATATTTTTATAGTTCTTGTCTTTAATGATGAAAATTAAATCATCGTGTTGATATGTGATTGATGATTAGAGTTAAGGAAACTATTTTTCTTTCCATCATTTATTGCATGTATGTTTTCTCCTGATAATCATATCTCAGTCAATAATTGGAACACCAGCAGGTTAATGTATTAGTACTAGGCTTGTTGTAGGTGTAAGAATCATTGTATGCATGTTTGAGCATGTGGTCGGTTATCCAAAGCTTAGCCTTCTCCAGTAGTTAAGCTTTCCCACTTTGTTACCCAGTTGGTTTACACCAGATTTTATCTTGTATCAGTCCCACCTATAAGAGAAAATACAAAAAGAGAACATTCAAACTGAAGGAGGATCTTTCACAAGAAAAATGTAAATCCCATCGATTAATTGGACGGATCACAAGATATGGAGAACCGTTACGCTATTAAATGCTACAAAGTCTAATTGGGCCTCGGTGGTGGGTTTGGTTCCTACTGTTGAATTAAAGGGATTTAGGACCCCTCAATAGAGCTGGGGCTAGAAGGAGGGCCTGAAGAATGAATGGCTAACAATATTTTTAACACAATATTTCAAACAACCTATAGATTCAAAACAACCCACATGCATGGCTAGTCATTCTCAAGACATCCCACACACACTGAGTACTCTTAAAATGAGTAACTTGCCCCAGCAAGAGGAAGAACATCTACTCCCTGAGATACCTTACACTCTTCCTCACAACGAGTTGAACCAGTTTTGACTAATCACAAGAGATTATGCCCGATAGATCGGAGCGTTGCCCTTAGCTCCATTACTTCCTTGAAGAAAACAAGTAAGCAGACCAGTGGTCGAGTCCCCCGACCAGGTTTTTGTGCACACAGTAGAAGACCTGATAGGTTTCTCCCTCACTGAAATCAAACATCCTCTTAATATAATCCCTGAAACACCAGCTGACAACTACTCCGAGCCCGACAATTTTTCCGACGAGGATGGGTTTAACTCAGAACACTCAGTTTTAGGATCAGACAACATGGAAGATAACAATGATCATAATGAAGAAAGGGGAAACCCATCTCATAATAATAAACCTTGGTTGGCCAAAGATTCTTTGGCTATCCCTGGATGAGTACATAACCTTCCCCGACATCCAGAAAAGTTACTTTCTAAGTTTGACCCTGAAACCTCAGGATTGCCTGAAGACCATATCAAAAAATTCATACTAGCTATCTGACTGATGAATGTTCAACATGAAGACGTAGTATGCAGGATTTTACCCTATAATTTTTATAATTCAGCCTCCACATGGTATTTTAACTTACCTGTAGGATCCATAACTAGTTGGACGAAGTTTCAAAAGGATTTTCTAGATAAATTTGCAAAAGAAACCACTATAAGAGCTTTGATGGATGAATTGTTCACCGCCACCATGAATTCAAAGGAGAAGGTTAAAGACTTCAATCAAAGATTCACTACCATCCTAAACAAATTACAACCTGAAGCTAAACCTACTCAGGAGTTGCAAATCGAAGTATATGCTAATGCTCTCCCAACTTCTATTTCCATGTTTGTGAAGAGGGCTTCCAAAGCAACCTTAGTTGAGAATTTTGAGGAAGCCAAAATGATAGAGTTCCAAATGAAGGGATGTAAAGAAGACCAGGTCTCATTAGTCAAGAAGGAAGTTCAACCTCCTCCCAGGAGAGGACTATTGTTGACTAGACCCCCAGGGAAACAAACAGAACAAGGTCCTGAAAAAAGGAAGTGAAGACATAGAAGACCTAAAACATATGGTTAAGAAGTTTTCAAACGAAATCATAGACATTAAAATAAGTGCAAGGGAAGGAAACCAAGGCTAGAGGCCCTATAAACCTTTTTTCAAAAGAAATCCACCGTTCAAAGCGATTGAACCTCCCCCATCGAACTTAAACATTGACCTTGGAAATATAGCATCTGACTCTTTATGTACTTATCACCAAGAGAAACACTCTGAAAGAGACTGCCCACAATGGGTGCATGCCATGAATTTGATGGCCAACTAGTTTCTAGAAGAAGTTTTCGTAACCGAATAATCAAGCGACTCAGTTATAAATATTGTTGATCATAAAGAAGTTGATCCACCAGAGGAAACAACCATGCTGATATGGCACCCTGACCTACCAATGCCTTTCGATGACCTATTTGAGGTTCAAGAACCACCCGCAGAGGTCTTGGCTATGAAAACACGAAGTAGGGGTCAACCTGTCTCAAACGATATTACTACTGCCCAAACTTCGGGAGGAAAACTAGCTCCCGATCACCCGGAAGAACCTTTTGTCCCCTGAAGAAATCCTATAAACATCCATACATGATAATCTCCCAAGCTAGACTACAACATAGTAGAAGACTTAAAAAAATTGAAGGCAAATATATCTATCATCGACATGTGTAGAATCCCTCAGCAAAAAGGCTTTCTGTTGCAAGCATTGAAATCAGTAGAAAATTCTATAATAAGAAATGACCAAGGAGAAAATCTAACTCCCACAGATCTAAGAAATAAACGAATTGTAAACGCCTTCTCTAAAGATAAGAAGGGAAAAAAATTTGTCCCACCATTTCTTTTGACATTTGAATTCTTCAACAGAAACCTCCATAATTGTATGGTTGACTCGGGAGCATCCTCTAATGTTATGCCTTTGTCTATATGCAAGAAATTAAACAAAGTCCCTCTCAAAAGAGATAAACATGTGATACAACTAGACAGAACTCAGGTAAAAGTTATAGGAGAACTCAAATACGTAATGATCAAAATGGCAACTCACCCGAAATTTGTTCAAGTAATTGACATCATTATAGTAAATATCGCAGAAGCTTATGGATTTATATTGAGTTGAGATTGGTCCGAGAAGTTAAATGGATACCTTAGTACAGAATGGGCTTACCCTTGGATGCCACTAAAGGGACACATGAATATAATCATAATCGATAAGGAAAGATATCTAAAACATACTGTCACTGACCTAGAAACCCCTAACGAACCCTCATTGGAAAATTTCCCTGTGCTAGCCAATTATTCTTGTGATTCCAATTTCAGGAATTTCTTCCCCCTCGCATCCGATGTTCCTCTTACTCAAAACTCCAAAATAAGTTTTCAAGAAAATGTGCCAACGACAGCGGAAGAAACCCTCTTATGTGAGGAACCAGTGTTAGAAATCACGAAACAAATAGAGGAAAATGAGGAAAGTGGTATAAAAAAGGGAGCTCATGGTTTTTGCTCACAAATGTGGACCTTATACTTTGATGGATCTAAATTGAAAGAAGGGTCAGGGGTAGGGTGCATCCTCATTGATCCAAAAGGTAAACGAAATTTCATGTCATGTAGACTAGAATTTGAATGCAAAAAAAACATCGTCGAGTATGAAGCTCTAGTACGAGGGCTAAAGAAATCCATAGAATTAAACGTTAAATAATTTTGGCTTTCAGAGATTCTGAAATCATTGTTAGACAATTAAGAAACATTATAAATTGCAATTCTCCCCACCCGAGAAATTACCAACAGGAAGTGAAAATACTAATAGAACATTTTGAAGCCTTCGACATTACAGCGACCCCCAGAACAAAGAACACTCTCGTTGATTCTCTGGCCATTGTTGTCGTGAGTTTATCCCCTCTAGAAGACTATGAAGCCTCCCAATTCACT
>JASDQU010100860.1:170419-182823 GCA_032191745.1 Picea mariana
CAATTCTCCCCACCCGAGAAATTACCAACAGGAAGTGAAAATACTAATAGAACATTTTGAAGCCTTCGACATTACAGCGACCCCCAGAACAAAGAACACTCTCGTTGATTCTCTGGCCATTGTTGTCGTGAGTTTATCCCCTCTAGAAGACTATGAAGCCTCCCAATTCACTGTGGAGCTACTCTACAAACCGTTGGTGCCCAACAATATTTCTGATTGGAAGGTTTTTGAGGGAGAAGAAGAGATCATAATTTTTTTGACCAAACAAGATAATTTTAAAGGCTTTTCCATTGACGATGAAGTATTTCAGGAGAAATTAGTAGAAACTAATCCTCATACAAATCAACCGGCCGACAAACCAAGGTCTCACATGATACCGAAAGGGGTAGCTAATATAGAAAACCATTTTGACTTAAGAGAAAGATTCAAAGGGTCAACTAACACAAAAATGGGGAGTTCCTATCCCATGCATGAAACTATAAATCTGGGAACCCCGAAAAACCCCAAGAATATAAATCTTAGAAAGATAGTATCTAAAGAAGAAAGGAAGGCCTATCTCAAACTTTTCAGGAAATATCAATATGTCTTTGCATGGTCCTACTGAGATCTGAAAACTTATGACACTCGTATCATTCAACACACAATACTGTTAAATTCTGGAGGGAAACCTTTCCAACAGAAGCTCTGGAAGTACCACCCATCCCTGGAGCCTCTCATGTGTCAGGAATTAAAGAAACTGCTAGATGCTAAGATTATATTCCAAGTTAGGCACTCTACATGGGTAGAAAATTTGGTTCCTTTGAGGAAAACGACTGGGGAGATCTGCTTATGTGTAGATTTTGGAAACCTCAATAGAGCCTCAGAAAAGGACAACTACCCAGTCCCACCAATGGAGCAAATCTTGCAGACCGTGTCCAACTCTGAGATATTCTCCATGCTGGATGGTTTTTTAGGTTACAACCAAATTTAGCTTCAGAGGAAGACTGTTTGAAGACTATAAATGTGTTGAAACTGCACAAAATAGATCTAGCTAAACAATAATACACACATTTGCAGAGAGAATTGGAAAAAGAAGAAGAAGGGGAGAAAGAATGGAAATAATTCTCATTAACCGTTGAGAATAATGAATAATTTACACATGATATACTCTGTATAACTCAATGAGTTCGACTTGAGGTGAACCAAGTCGCCATAGTGGTGGTATAGAGTGATCTGGACACACACCAACAGTTACGGGATTGAACTGCCACCTATTCTAGTCTCTCAGGCAGTTACGGGAGTGAACTACCACCTAGTTGAGTTAACTAGTCAAGTAGTCTTCAGTTAACTGACTGAACAGAGAGTAGTGAGGAGTTAACTGAGGGAACCAAGGCTAATGCGTCACTCTGGTGATGATACCAGGGCAAGGTCTAATTAGCATGGTGATGATCCCAATGTTGCATGGTGATGATCCCAATGCAACATCTAAACTCAACTCAACTAGTCAAATTGAAGTGTGAACTGAAAGAGAATATTCTCCAGGTGGAATATTCTCTCCTAAAATATAGGAGACTAGATAATGACTAATTATGACTAATAAAAAAATAAAAACCTTAGGAAAAATAAATCCTACGTGTGTGTGAAGTAACTGCAACACCCCCCCTGAACATCACTATGGTAAAAATAAAGATTGGGTCCCAGCAACGAGGCCATGTTAGGTACCCAAGTACAAAAAATACACTGAAAATAAAGTGAGGAAAGAGGGAAAACCTCATGGGAAAAACCCCGCCTCAAGGTACAATGTATGTAAAAAGAAGAACTACAGTTGCTAGGCAATTGTGTCCTTCACTACAAGACGACCTCACAGAGAATGGAATTTCTTCTCAGTGAAGGTCTTGGTGAAAATGTTTGTCATCTGTTTTGCTGAAGGACAAAACCATAAGTCGATGATCACCTCATGTACTAAGTCCCAGATGTAGTTCATGTGGATCTCGATGTGCTTCGTATGCTTCCTCTAAACTAGATCTCTGCAGAACTTCAGAGTGCTCTAGTTATCACACCAGATGACGATCGACCGATGAAACTAAATGCCCAACTCAGTGAGAAAATGTTGTAGCCACATAGCCTGAATGGTTATGTCAACTACCCCTCTACACTATGCCTTGACTGAAGATAGAGCAATGGCATCTTGCTTCTTGCTCGACCAACAGATAGGCCTGGAACCAAGACTGAGTGAGTAACCAGAGGTGGACTTGCGATCAATGCTATCGCCAGCCATGGATGATTTTAGGGGCTAAATTTCGCTCATGGGCTAATTTTCCATGGTTTTTCCAAAAATGAGATTCACAATTTTAAAAATGATTCGCCCAAATTCTATACAATAAAATTATTTTACCTTAAAAATAGCCAAAAATTTATAAAAAATATATTAAATACTTAGAAATTTGAATATTTTTACAAAAATATCACCAAAAATTTATAGATGATATATGAAGGGTTAGTAATATTCACCAAGGTTTCTACATTTTAAAATAAATTTCCATCCTTAAAATCATCCTTGTCGCTAGCCCAGTTGGAATTAGTAAACCCGATGAGATCTAATGTAGAGTCTGTTGCATAATGAATCCCAAAGGTGATGGTGCCATGTACGTATCAAAGGATACGCTTTGCATCTTTCCAATGTAGCTCATGCGGCTCCTGCATGAACCTGGAAACTACACCAACTGCATATGAGAGGTATGGTCTGGAGTGTGTGAGATATAATGAGATACAACAAGCTCCCCACTAGCTGTTTGTACAATGTGTTGTCAACCAGTAAAGTCTCTCCGCCATCCTAAGTTTGACTCCTGATAGGAAAGGAGTCGGCGCAGACTTGCAGTCTGTCATGTGAAATATCTTAAGGAGATCTCGTGCATACTTGGCTTGAGACAGTTTGATACTTGATACATCTTGACTGATCTCAAGTCCAAGGAAGAAGTGTAGCGGACCCATGTCCGTCATCAAAAACATGTCATGAAGAATCCTCTTGACTGCAAAAATCGTTGAAGTCGAGCAACCGGTGATCAACAAATCATCGACATATAGAACTAAAAGTAGAAGTGAATCAGCCGTTGTGAGCATGTATACATTCGGGTCTGATTTACAATGTACAAAGTTCTGTGACAACAGGTAGGATTCCATCTTGGCATACCATGCCCTCGGAGCTTGTTTGAGGCCATAAAGTGACTTCTTCAGTCGACAAACCAAAGATGAGTCCTGCATAAATCCCTGGGGATTCTCCATGTAGATCTCCTCAGAGAGATCACCATGAAGAAATTCATTCTTCACGTCCATCTAATGGACTTCCCATCCCTTGGCTTCTGCAATGGAAAGTGCCAATCGTATGGAATCCATATTCGCTACTGGAGCGAAGGTCTCATCATAGTCAATACCATGAACCTGTTGAAAGCCTTTGGCCACACGCCTGGATTTGTATCTGCTGATATATCCATCCATTGCGCTCTTGGTCCTGTAGACCCATCTACATCTGACAAGTTTCCTCCCAGAATGAAGGGGAACCAGATCCCAAGTCTGGCTCTCGAGGAGGGAGTTGTACTCCTCTTGCATGGCGGATTCCAAAAAGGGATTTCCAGCAGCCTCGCCATAAGACTGTGGATCTGAAGAGTGAGCCAAGAAAAGATGCCTCAAAGGCAATGGTTCAGTGGTAGTGAGTGCAACAAAAGGCTCCTCTAAATCAGATCGAGTCCTCCTAGTATCGGTTGGATCACCGTGGAGATCCCCTGCATCATGAAGAGTAATCTGTGCCCACTTGGGCCTCTGATCTGGCTCTACAACTGCATCTGGATGCTCTGAATTTGCATCCAACTATACTGACATTTGACTATGAATCTGAATCATCTAAGTCCTCTATATCAAATGTCTCATTTGAAGAAGAGTCGACATGTGCATGCTCATCATCTCGGACAGGTGGAAGAGTGAAGGTGTCTGCATGTGACTGTTGAGGTACATGCAAGATACTTTCCTCAAATTGGACACTGCGCTCAATGATGAGCCAGTCTGAGGAAAGATCAATAAGTTGATATCCCTTCACACCATCAGGGTATCCAACAAAAATGCACTCAATACTCTGTGGATCAAGTGCCTTCCTCTTTTCAGAGGGAATCTGGGCCCATGCACAAGAACCAAAAATGAGAAAGTGGGTCACTTCCGATTTGAGGCCGCTCCAAGCCTCGTAGGGGGTCTTATCCTTGAAATATCTATGGAGAGATCTGTTTTGGATGTATGTTTCACAGTTAATTCCTTCCACCCATAGTCTCTATGGTAGTGACTTTGCATGCAACATGCAAGATGCCATCTCCTTTAGAGATCGGTTTTTCCGTTGAGCAACTCCATTTTGTTGTGGAGTGTAGGGAACTGTATGCTGCAACTGAATCCCTGCCTCATGGAAAATATTGTGGATCTCATGATTCACATACTCTCCCCCGTTATCAGTTCGAAGGACTTTGATCTTCTTTTCGGACTGTGTCTCAACCAAAGCTTTGAAATCTTTGAGGTGTTGAGAGACCTCAGATTTTTGCCTGAGAAAGTAGATCCAAGTAAAACGTGAGAAATCATCAAAAAAAATGAGAACAAACCTCGCTTTGCTGATGGATGGATGCGGAAAAGGACCCATAAGGTCACTATGGATCATATCTAAAGGTGCGAAAGCTCACTGAGACTTTCCTTTGTCAAATTTCTCTTGAGGGTGTTTTCTGAGAACACATCCCTCACATACTCCCTTGGAGAAATGGATGTCTGGTAGACCATCAACTAATCTGTGCTTGCTAAGCTATTGCATGTATCTAAAATTAAAATTTCCAAACCTTTCATGCCATATCCTACTACCTTCATCAGCATGAGGAAGCAGTAAAGCAGAATCAGGTTCAATGAATTCAGAAAATGTATACAATCTATACTGATGATTTACATCACCGGTTGCAACCCTTGAGCTGGTTTGCATGTCGTAGATGTCCACATAATTTGGTGTGAATATGACTCTCTTTCCGGTGCCAGAATTTTTCATCTGATACACGGAGAGAAGGTTGACAGAAATCTTGGGAACATGCAACACATTCTTGAAACTTCCGTTGATGATTTCAATCCTTCCTTTGCCGGTGACTTCGACAGAAGAGTTGTCCCCCATAAGAATAGGAGGACCTTTGCATGCATATAATGAAGAATAGACTGATTCTGAGGCAGCCATGTGATGTGATGCTCCTAAATCTACGATCCAAGCATCAGGAGAGGAGTTGATGGCAATCAAGGCATGGCTAGAATTTCCTTTCTTGGAATTCAGATCTTATGGCTTCTTCTTCTTTGCAACCTCAGGGATGAGATATCCAAGGTTGTTTTGCTGAAGTATTTGAGACATCAGATATTTTTATTTTTTCATGCATTTGGATTCCGAATGGAATCCTTTGTGACAGTATGTGCATTTCTCTCGTTTTCTGCCCTTCTATCCTTTAGATCCGGAGGCATCGGTGAAGGGTTTTGTGTACCCTTCCTTCTTTGTATGTGCATGAGCTTTCCTCTTATATTTATCTTTATATTTCTGATATTTGTGGCTTTCATCATGCATAGTGAGTGCATGCGCCCTTGGGCCTTTGATTGCACCCATGTTGATGAGCTTGGTTTGCTCTTGTGTCAAGGATTCGATAAAGTCCTCAAGAGAAGGCATCTTCCAGGTGGCTCCAAAGGCGAATCTGACAGTATGGAATGTGGATAAGAATACTGAGAATTTAGGACCAATCTTGGAGAGAATGGTNGGAGTTGCGACAGTAAATCCTTGAATTTTGTAAAGAAATATTGGATATTCTTGAAGCTTTTTGGATCCAATGTGAGAAACTCCACCTCCAGCATGTGTCCCCTCATCTCATCCTTTTTTCCAAAGAGCCCTTCCAATATGGTCCAAGCTTCATTGGAGTCTTACAAGAAGATATATGAAAAAGGAGATCGGGAAAAATAAGATTGCAAATTGTTCCGAGTGCCTCATCTATGCGATTTAAGTACTTGGATTTTTCTATGGCTGATGTCGGCTCTGTATCTGTATTCATGGTTAACCTATACAACCCTCTGGATCGAAGATGTATGTCTATTTTCTCCTTCCATGCAAAATAGTTGTAAGGTGTAAGAATTAATTCATTTTTGGAATTCCATCTTTCCGCTGTCTTCAATCTTTTGTACCTGCAAAACATTTTGGTGTAGCTTTTGCTTAGCTATCCGTCTCTTCTGATACCATGTAAATGTGTTGAAAATGCACAGAATAGATATAGATAAATAATAATACACACATTTTCAGAGAGAATTGGAAAAAGAAGAAGAAGGAGAGAAAGAATGCAAAGAATTCTTATTAACCGTTGTGAATAATGAATAATTTACACATGATATACTATGTATAACTCAATGAGTTCAGATTGAGGTGAAACAAGTTGCCATAGTGGTGGTATAGAGTGATATGGACACATACCAGTAGTTACAGGAGTGAAATGCCACCTATTATAGTCTCTCAGGCATTTACGGGAGTGAACTGCCACCTAGTTGACTTAACTAGTCAACTAGTCTTCAGTTAACTGACTGAACAGAGAGTAGTGAGGAGTTAACTGAGGGAATCGAGGCTAATGAATTACTTTGGTGATGATACCAAGGCAAGGTCAAATTAGCATGGTGATGATCTCAATGTTTCATGGTGATGATCCCAATGCAACATCTAAACTCAACTCAACTAGTCAAATTGAAGTGTGAACTAAAAGAGAATATTCTCCAAGTGGAATATTCTCTCCTAAAATATAGGAGATTGGATAATGAATAATTATGACTAATAAACAAATAAAAATCTTATGAAAAATAAATCCTAGGTGTGTGTGAAGTAACTCCAACAAAGACTACCTTCTGAACCAAGTGGGGAACCTTTGCTTATAAGCGCATGCCCTTTGGGTTGATCAATGCAGGGGAAACCTTCCAGAGGGTCATGGACGCAGCATTTCAAGGACTAATCAACAAATGTGTAGTAGTCTATTTGGATGACATGACCATGTATTCAAAGAATAGAGAATATCACATCCAACACTTAACCCATATTTTCGAAAGGTGTAGGAAATACAGTATATCTTTAAACCCTAAGAAAACTATCTTCGATGTCGAGGAAGGGAAACTACTAGGTCATATTATATCTCAAGCAGGGATTCACATAGATCTAGAATGAATTAAGGAGATAGCCCAGCTTCCCTTACCCCACAACAAAAAGGCTATGCAATCCTTCTTTGGGAAGATCAATTTTGTGAGGAAGTTCACTCCCGGTTTTGTTAAACCATCAAACCCTTACAAAAAATGATCCACAAAGATGTTGAATTTAAGTGGGATGATGAACAAAAAAGTTCTTTCAACAATATTAAGACTACAATATCTCAGGCTCCAGTGCTGCGAAGTCCCGACTTTAGCAGAGATTTTTTCCTTTATAATTTTACCTCTGACCAATCATTAGTTGCAATATTGACTCAGAAAGATGGTGACAAAAATGAGGGGTCAGTCTTGTTTATGAGCACTAATATCTAAGGGGTTGAACTGAATTACCCTGCTATAGACAAACAATATTATGTAGTGTACAAAGTAGTGAAACACTTCAAATATTACATCCTTAAGAACCATACCAAGGTCATTGTACCTCACCCTGTAGTCTGATCCCTATTCTCTCAACAGGAGATGGGGGAAAGAAGAGGAAATTGGATGGAAGTAGTCCAAGAATTTGATCTGGATATAAAACCTACTAAACTGGTTAAGGGACAAGGATTATGCAAGCTGGCAGCTAAAGCCCGAGAACAAGTAAATGAAGACCCCAAATGGGAGAATGAACTAGCACTATGGTGTGGTGAAGCTTCATACGTCTCCCCAGGGCAAGATTCTTGGTACAAGAAAATTACTTATCTCTTGCATCATGGAACTTTACCAGAAAACCTAAATCCTAGGGAAAGGAGAGCCCTCAGGTTAAAATCAACACAATATTGCCTCATAAATTCGGTGCTCTTCTATGTTAATTATGATGGAGTACTTTTAAGATGTCTCGAACGTGAAGATGTAGACAAAGTACTAAAGGAGCTCCATGATGGTCCTGTAGGTGGACATTTCCCAGGAAAGACCATTTCTCATAAAATACTGAGAGCTGGATAATATTGGCCAACTCTGTTCAAGGACGCTCACACATATGCTAGGAACTGTAAGACGTGTCAAATAAGCACGAGGAGGGAAAAGAGAGCAGTTGTCCTGCTCTAACCTGTGGCCATCTTCAGACCATTCGAGCAATGGGGGTTAGATATCATAGGAGAAATTACACTGAGTTCTTTAGAAAAACATAGACACATACTAACTGCCACATATTATTTCACGAAATGGGCAGAGGCCATCCCTTTGAATCATGTAAACGAAAAGGTTTTGATCCAATTCGTATAACAACAACTGATCACAAGGTTCAGTATTCCTTATTTCCTTGTTTTTGATAATTCCACTTAATTTTCTTCAACCCTATTAACATATTTTGATCTAGACAAAGGAATCATAATCAGATACTCTGCAAACTATTATCCACAGGGGAACAAAGTGGCAGAATCAACCAATAAGAACCTAGTGAGGATATTAAAGAAAATAGTTGCAGACAACCAGAGGAATTGGCACAGTTCACTCCATAACGCCTTATGGGTTGATAGAGTAAAACCCAAGGAAGCCATAGTAAATTCCCCATACTTTCTGGTATACAGACAGGAACCATTCTCCCGAACGAGATATATCTTCCATCTCTTCAACTTGCATAGGATTCTAGAGAACAACCATCATCAGTCACACAACAAAGAATTGATACCCTCCTCGTGATGGAAGAAGAAAGGGAGAAAGAAAAATCAAATTTCATAGCTCATCAACAGATAGTTAAAAGGTGTTTTGATAAGCATAAGGCTAAAGAGAAGAATTTTGAAGTGGGAGACTTAGTCCTAAAATGGGACAGAGCAAATGAGTTGAAAGGAAAACATTCTAAGTTTTAGAATCTATGCCTCGGACCTTTCCAGGTGGGCAAGAATATTGGGTTAGTCACGTATTGGTTGCAGAATCTAAGGGGGGAACCTGACGCCCTCTTGGTGAATGGCCAATCCCTAAAACAACATTTCCATTAAAAAAAAATTATATATTTTTTTGTGTGTATTTTCACAATGTTCTTTTTTAGCCAAGTCGATTGTGGAATGCTTTTTTGTTTTTTCTATAGTACTTCTGCACTTTTTAATATTGTGTTTAGCAATATGGTGGTTGACCTCAATTCATGTGGTATGAAGAACTCTCTTCCTGACTCATTGCTCACATACAACACAAGAAGCATTAGGGCAACTGCAGTTGTTTTAAGGGGTTCTCTATCTAACCTGTGCAGACGAAAAACCTTGGAAAAGTGATGAAGTGTCTGCCTGGTGGCCTGGAAAAACCTTAAGGGAAATATGGTAATTTGGAAAGGACTACATGCACCTCAAGACAGAGCTAGCAAAAAATTCACCTTGACCATCTCATTTTTCAAATAACAAACATTCTCCTCTCCCACTCACTCAGGGAATTCTGCCAAAATAAAATCAACTATATTAAATGAGTGCATAGTAGGAGAGGGTATGCAGATAACTCCACCAGGGATATGGACTCTCTCTGGCAGTGGAGCAAGGTCTGTGACATCAGGGTGACTCTATCGGGGCTCTGGACACTCCTTGGCAATGGAGCAACACCGTAGAAAGTGAATGATGACGAGTAAAGGCCCGGTGCTAGTGAATGATTTATTTGAGTCTTGTCAAAATGGGCGTGGGTCAAGGTTACAAGAAACTAAGGTGGATTAAATGTTGAAAAACCCCACAGGAAGGCCCGAATGCACCAACTAGGGATTTTCAAGTGAAAGGATAAAAGAGGATCGTTCTCAACCAAATTTTGCATCAGCGGAGCCTGAGGTAGGAACACAGATTATCCTTTCACCTAGTAAGTCACCATTTGTTGAGCACTCAATACACCCTTAAAAGCCTCTATCAAATTTTTACTTTTTGGATACCACTTGATCTTCTGCACTATCTGATTCGATTTCATTTTTGAAAAATGTTTTGTATTTGCTTATTTTTATGACTCTCATCACCTATTCAGGATTGTTTGAACTTATGAAACCCAATGAATAAAAATTCCTTAAACACCTAAATAAATAATCAGCAGCCAAAAACTTCACCGAACGCGATCAGGGTCGGCATCGGAAGGAATTCAAAGAAGGAAAAGAACCACTCGAAAAAACTCAGTCACCGAATGTCGATCTTCATCCACATTGGTAGAAGGGAATTTTGGTTTACGTTAAGTTTTGGCATAAAGATATCGTCGGTAGATGATTCCCCATTGGCATAAACGAAATATCGGGACGATGGACGTTAACGAAGAACGAAAATAAATCGTCAATAGTCGATGCCCAACACACTTTGTCGGAATCAGGGAAAATCCTGAAGGATCACAACGAACATCTCGACCGTGATAAATTTATCCCCGATCACCGATCCCTAATGCATTTTCGACAATTGATACTTTTTCAAGGGAACCGATCTGAAAGCGTTGTGATACGTTTATCGCCATTTGTCAATCCTTGACACTTTTCGACATTGATAGGATAAGGTTTGTTTTAGAATGAATGACTTAAGGAAAGTCCTGAATCTGAATAACACGAGAAATTTGAGTCATTGGTATTCGACGTTGTTAGGATATTTAGACACTTAGGAGTTAGTAAGATCTACTTGGTCTATTGTCTCGTTAGGTAAAAGTGTGATTTCTAGTGTGTTTATTTAGTATGCATTTGTAGTTAGGAAATCCGACAGTCACGATATTTTCCCAACATAGAGTGATCTTATGGTTCATACTCCCCTCGATATTAATGGCCATTGATCCATGTCTTAACACAAAATTGGTCCATGATCTCTATTTAAAGAGCATGGCGGGTCATTTGTCGATGATTGATTGTGAGAAACTCTCTTGTAAAATCTCTCTGTAATCTTTTTCTTTGCATTAATAAAATGCTCCAAGTGGTCGCGTTGGTTGGGGTCGTGGATGTTTCCCCGTAGGGGTTTTACCATGTGAAAACATCAGTGTGTTGATATTTGATCTAGTTATGTGAGTGGTTGTTGAAGGTGTTCATCCTCTGTTGGAATACCTGTGTTGTCTAACATGGTATCAGATCCTGTTTGAAGACCCGCTCTTGTTGAAGATCGAGATCGTGAAGCCAAGTTGCCTCATCTCCACTTTCTGTCATTTTTGTACATTTATGGGCTAAGAGGACTATTCCATTGTGTTTGGCGCACTCGTTTCAGTCAGAAACACTTTTCGTTTCACTCAAAAAGGTTTTTGTTTACTCAAGATACGAGCATTACAGTCAGATCTGGAGGTATAAAGCTTGAATACGCATTTTTAAAAAATTTTGTAGAGTAGTATTTTGGTTTTATTTTGGTTTTGTTTTATTTATTTTTGGGTTGCTACTCTTTTATATCTTTGTATTCTCTTTTCCCCGCGCCCTGTGCGATCTCGGAAAATCAAAAATAGATAGGAAAAGGTGCATCTTCCGAGTAAGCTAACCGAGATCTAACCCTTGTTGTCATCGAGAAGAGAATTTTTTTTCTTGTGTGAAAAGAGAATTTTTTTAGCACACTCTCCAAGGGAAACAACAACAACAACACCCCCAATCCTCCTTCTGAACATTACAATATGTTTTGCTAGATCATTTGGTTAAAAGTTGCAACAACAAAAACAACACCCTCAATCCTCCTTCTGAACATTACAATATGTTTTGCTAGATCATTTGGTTAAAAGTTTCTTTATTAAGTAAGAGGTCTTGGGTTCAAGTCTCTCTTTTGTTACCTTTTTTGAAAAATTTCATGCTAAAATTGTAAAGTGTATTTCACTTCAAGTATAAAAGTGAATCACTATAAATAGCTTTAATATTTTATTTTAGAGTTATTTATTTTGCATGCAACTTTTATGTTATAAAGTAACTTCATTGTAAAAGTGATCCCCACTTCTCTTTATAAAAGTGGGTCACTTCATAAAGCAACTTACACAATCACGTGGTCATTTGGTTACCAATTGTGCCTTTTTTAAAAAGGGCACAACTCTAACATCGGAAGTCCATTTTCAGTGTGGTTTTTTTTAAACTGCATAACTTTTCGAGCTCTTTCCATTCAGATCATCAGTTTTGGTTTTCTAAATCCACATTATCTACATATTTAATATGGCTTCTACAAGTATTGTCTTGCTTACCAGCAACAACTACTTCCAATGGAAATCTCATATGGAAGATTTATTAAGAAGTAAAGGCTTGTACCGGATTACCTTGGGAAAGGAAAAAGAACCCACTG
>JASDQU010100860.1:183773-199342 GCA_032191745.1 Picea mariana
ACCGAGAAATGGTAAATGCAACTCAGGAAGCCCTGTGGCTTCGATAGATCCTTTGAGAGTTTGGATTCCAGCACCAGCATCTGACCATCCTTTGGTGTGACAATCAGAGTGCCATCAATCTCGCCAAAGACCCAGTTCAACATTAGCGTAGCAAACACATAGAGCTACACATGCACTTCATCAGAAAGATCATTCATGATAAATTTATTGAAGTGCTCTTTTGCTCTATAGAAGATCAAGTTGCAGACATTTTCACAAAGTCTCTTATAGAAGCGAAGTTTTCCAAACTTTGATCTATGTTAGGATTTCAAGAAGTTGTCATTAAGGGGGGATAGGCTCTAATGCCTCCTTCCTTCTCCTATTGTGTCACTATTGTAAATCCTTCAGCATAGAAAACACATAGAGCTACACATGCACTTCATTAGAAAGCTCATTCATGATCAAGTTATTGAAGTGTTCTTTTTCTCTACGGAAGATCAAGTTGCAGTCATTTTCACAAAGTCTCTTACAGAAGTGAAGTTTTCCAAACTTCGATCTATGTTAGGAGTTTAGGAAGTTTTCATTAAGGGGGGATAGGCTCTAATGCCTACTTCCTTCTCCTATTGTGTCACTATTGTAAATCCTTCAATCCTATCCCAAGTTGTTCTTAATGGGGGATGTTAGGATATTTAGACACTTAGGAGTTAGTAAGATCTACTTGGTCTATTGTGTCATTAGGTAAAAGTGTTCTTTCTAGTGTGTTTCTTTAGTATGCATTAGTATGCATTTGTAGTTAGGAAATCCGATGGTCACGATATGTTCCCGACATAGAGTGATCCGATGATTCATACTCTCCTCAATCTTAACAGCGATTGATCCGTGGATTAACACCCAATTGGTCCATGATCTCTATTTAAAGAGCATGGAGGGTCATTTGATGATGATTGATTATGAGAAACTCTCTTGTAAAATTTCTCTGTAATCTTTTTCTTTGCATTAATAAACTGCTCCAAGTGGCTGCATTGGCTAGGGCCATGGATGTTTCCTCGTAGGGGTTTTACCATGTGAAAACATCAGTGTGTTGATCTTTGATCTGGTTATGTGAGTGGTTACTGAAGATGTTCATCCTCTGTTGGAATACCTGTGTTGTTGAGAAGATGCCACGTGTCTTTACCAGGTAAGAGGGTCATACAGTCTAGTCTTATCCCGAGTCAATTTTTGGCTCCTTAGGTCCTCGTCATGCCTCCTAGTCAGCGTTGTCGTGTCAACAATGTATGATAAAATCGATCGGCGTCATAACTTTTTTCATGAGATTATCAACGAAAACGTTCATAGCACACCCCTGATCCTCGATCCACCCACTAAGAGAGTGACACGATGGGACGTTTTAGCATTTGATACGATCGGATGAGCATTTAAGGAGATAATTAATACTGAATCCTCCATTATTTTATACCTTGTACGCCAATCAAATCAACCATTTAAAATAACCGATAGACCACATCACCACCCGCGCCTCTGCCATCAACCCACGATGAATTTAAGTTATAGAGATTCAGTGACAGATTTGTTAAAATTTCACTCATAACCCGATTTGAATGGTTGATCCGACACAGTAAGTTCTTCCCTGTTTAAATTCTCTTAAGCCATTGTAAATGAAAAAAAATTGTGCATAAGAGGATTCCAGAGAATATGAAGGAGAAATATGAGAGACTCAAAGGTTGTATCGATCCCGTGATTATCAAAATAACCAGGTTTTAACAAGCTTCAGAGGTATGTATCCGAGTCTGTAAACTTGTTGGTTGTAATTCATATTTTTTTTATCCGGGTTTTGTTTTACACAATCTCTGAAATTTTATTTTAGTTGCAGGAACAATGCCGCTAAGAAAGCCAACCACCAAATGAGTGCCGAGGGAACTGAAGCTGAAAGAACCAGAGGTAGGTGAAGGCTCTTCTCCAGGGGCCGCAAAACAATTGGAATACAGTCTGAGGCCGAAACATGTCAGTAAGACAGCAATGAAGAAGGTTTTCATCCAACCTCCAGCCTTTGGAGATACAGAGGCAAGAATAGGGTCCAAGATGGCACTCCCACATTGGGGAGAACTCTTTAACAACATCATCCAGGAGGAATACCCAGAATGTGTCCCACACAGTGATCTAGATGTGAGAGCATTCGACAACGAGGTGTTCCCGAACATCCGACGATCGTACCTACATATGGAGGCAAGCAGAACCCCCATTTTTTCCTGCATAGAAGTCTTGAAGTGGCTCATCGACTACACAGATACACAGAAATGTTTAATCAATGATGACAATGGTGGATGTGTCAAAGTTTTCCTTTCGGTAGAAGTTCAAAAATACTACAAACTCAGAGACCCCAAGGAGTGTCTAAATACAAATTTCATCCTAAAGTTCTATGAATGCCATGACACCAGCCGGGTGATGGTCTCATGGTGGAGGGAAGACAAAAATTTCACCAACCAGAGCACTGGCTAGTATATGATGACCAACTTAAGGGAGCCATACATCTATTTGATGGATCTCATCTATCGATTATATGGAGAGAAGGATTGCTCCAGATTTTAAGAGGCGTGGATTCCCTTGGCTTACACAGTGGCGATCTCTGGGAGCCATTTAAATTGGGGAGCAATAATTTCTAAACAACTAAGAATCTGTGTACAACAGGCTCAGACGTTGAAGTAAGGAGAGACACCAAATTTCTACATGGATTCATACTTGCTCGATGTAATGTGCACCAGAAACATCTTTGCGGACATGAATCTGAGTTGGCATGTTGAAAAGCTCTCGGTCCGTGTCTACTTCAACTTGCTCTGGGAAAATAGGTATAAGAAGTCTTATTCCCTCATCTGTGATGAATTCATTATGCGAATTTATTTTATTCTTTTTAAGAAGTAATGCTCGAGACTATCAGTTGTGGCAAAGAAAATGATATCCAAGGTAGGCCACTAGTACTTGGAAGCGCACAACACCTACATCAGGGTGTTCGGGGCCACCGGAGCACCACATCTCCTACCAATTCATGTCTCAGACCGGTTGGTAGTAGTAGAAATATGATATCAAACCATCTTGCAAGGATACAATGCCATTCTAGTCAAGGACAAGAAGCGAGCATTCATACCCTATGGTTTACATGTAGGGTTATACTTGGTAAAGGATACCACTCAAGCCAAATAAGAAGGGTTGATCCAACTCAAGTTCAGATTCCAGATCAGTCAATTCCACATAAACGATCCAAAGGGCTTGGTCTTTCAACATGATTCTCAAGTGTCGTCATGGTGGCCATATGCCCACGAAAAATTCAAAGAAGAAGTCTTCACAGAAAATGCCCAAGACTGGGACGTGGTAGTACAAAGGATGGCCGACCAAAAAATGACCAGGTTCAGAGCCATGAGCCTTGATGAACATGAGATGACTATAGAAAAGTTAGCTCAAGAGACCCTTAGAGCTAGGGAAGAAATCAGAGTGACAGAGGCAATGAAGGTTCCCCTGGTGGCTCCGGTGCAGAACAGGGGATTCCCTATGACACCAGAGGCACGGGCAAGGGGATTTCTCATGATAGAATAGGCGCAATGAGTAATTGATCAGCTTCAGAATGAACCAGACCTCATAGGAATGACAAGGGTCCATGCTGACAACCCAGTTGAAATCCAGGTAGGTCCAAGTGGCCTTGAGCTAATACAAATTGATGAAATCGTCGGGTTAGATAACCCTGAAGGTACAACACCACATGTCGGATCACTAGGGGATGTTTTAGCTCAAGAAGATATAGAAAGAACATCGTAGAAATAAAGTGCACCAAACCCCTTCCACGACTTGATAACAATTTATGATGATGAGGAGAGTTTGAATGTGTCCTTGGTGACTTCGGTGAAAATCACAGAAGAAAAGGAGCCCGAGAAGGCATCTTCCCCAACTCTCGATGCTCAAATTCAAGACCTTCCAAAGAAGGAACAGGAATTCGAAAGTGTCTTAGACATTGAGTTACTCGATATACCGGAGACCCAAGTGGACAGACCTAAGGACGAGCTAGGGTTGAGTGAACAAAAAGAAGAAGTCCCACAGCAAGAAATTAACATCTCAACAGTCGATTATCAGTAAGTATTGAGCTTGCCCCTGATGTTTCAATTTCATCCGGTACTTTAACTCCCGATTAGCAACAACTAGAGGTCATACCTTCAAAGCACATAGAAGAGGTTCAAAAACCCAGTCTTGAACAAATATACATCATCAAAATCTTGGGAAATATGATTACCTAGGGAGATCAACAAATCCCCAAACCCGTGGATGAAGTTGTTGATATACATGCCATATCCGATGAATGGAAAAGTAAATCTATCATAAAGAGTACCACCAAGAAGAGGATTCTTACTATGGATCTCTCCATCCTCGTCACCACAGAGAAAAAATTGATCAACAACAAGCATGCCAAGATGTTTGAGCTTATCAACACAGGGATGGCGATAAAAAATGCCACCCTAGATAGAGAAAGAAAGGATGAAGAGGATTTCGCCACTGTGCTAAAGGAGTTGGAACATTTTTGCCATTTGGTGAAATACTATCAGGACTCCACACAGGCCACGGTGTTCTTGAGAAGTGAATTCCAATACGCCTACAATAAATTCAACAATGAGCGGCACCTTTTCACTATAGGGATAGCCAACTACCAAGAAGACACTCTGATGGTGCTAGCGACATGCAAGGATGTGGAAATGTGGTATGAGAAGTCCCACCAAGCCATGGAAAGAATTGATTACATCAACACGGTTCAAAAGGGCCGAGACACTGAAGAGCACGGAATTCAGGTGTTAAGGGATAGCAGCATTGACCGCATATAGAAGTCGGTCGAATATTGGGTAATAATGGCCCAAGAACCTCATCGGGAAATCCAAGAGAAGTGGACTGAATGCGAAAAGAGATGGACCAAAATCAAACGGGAAATGAGAGACATTGACCTTCCAAAATTCGTCACACCCAATGACTTTGTCGACTTGCACGACATAGTCAAATTACATGTCGAACAAGACTCATCATGGGCTGCTGAGATAACAAATGTGGTGAACATGGAGCTAGGACAAGTGCAGCAGTTCATGGAGAACCCGATCAAGGCTCAGACAATGCTACAATAGTTAAGTGCTAAAGTAGTCAAATATTAGGCACAAGCAGTGGAGATCAAGGAGATCCTTTCGGCCCCGATGGATCAACACAGGTTCCTGTACGCCAACACGTGTAAGGACTCTTCGTCAAATGGTTGGAGTATGAGAAGATTCATCCACTCAAGTGAGATCATTTGATGACTCTTACAAGGCTGAGAGATGAAAGCTCCATGTGGTAAGTTTTTGTTTTACTTAATTTCACTTTTGATAGTTATTTTTAGTTAATAATATGTTATAAATAAAGGGATCGACCTGTAGCAAGAGGTCGATGGTTGTTGCAAAGACCCTCATTTTTTTATTTGTAAAGAACTATTTCGAAGTTGCCTTAATTGAGAAGTCTTGTTTAGGACCAAAGACAAGTTTGTTTTCTTCGTCAAAAGTGTGTGTGATTGGATCTGAAGAATAATTATTTCCGATTTTATCTCATGAATGGATGCTATAACGAGTAAGAGTCTCTGAATCTGTTGATAAGTTTTCTGATTAAATATTTGTATAGTTCTTGTCTTTAATGATGAAAAGTAAATCGTCGTGTTGATATGTGATTGATGATTAGAGTTCAGGAAACTATTCTTCTTGCCATTTTTTATTGCATGTATGTTTTCTCCTGATAATCGTATCTCAGTCAATAATTGGAACACCAACAGGTTAATGTATTCATACTAGGATTGTTGTAGGTGTAAGAATCAATGTCTACATGTTTGAGCACATGGGTTATCCCAAGATCATCCTTCTCCAGTAGTTCAGCTTTCCCACTTTATTACCCAGTTGGTTTATATCGGCTTTTATCTTGTATCTATCCCACCTATAAGAGAAAATACAAAAAGAGAAAGTTCGAACTGAAGGAGGAGATTTCATAAGAAAAACGTAAATCCCATTGATTAATTGGTCGGATCGCAAGATCTGGAGAACCATTTCACCATTAAACATTACATAGTCTAATTGGGCCTTGGTGGCAGGTTTGGCTCCTACTGTTGAGTTAAAGGGATTTAAGAGCCCTCAACAGGCCGCAAGATATCGTTCATCATCCTCATGAAAGTTGTTGGGTAATTTTTCAAGCTAAAGGGAATGACCAACCATTCAAAAAGACCTTCTTTGGAATTGAAGGAAGTATTCCATACATCAGTCTGCTCTATTGGGACCTAGTGGTAGCCGGACTTTAGATCAATCTTGCTGAATTATTTCCCCCCCTTGAGATGGTCAAGGAGATCATCAATTCGGGGAATTGGGTACCTGTTCCTGATTGTGATCTTATTTAGGGCCCAGTAATCAATGCATAATCCCCAGGACCCATCTTTCTTCTACACAAGCACGATTCGGCTTCCACAAGGTGATGAGATTGGGAGAATGTTCCCCTTTTTGAGTAGCTCTTGGATCTGGCGCTTGATTTCCTCATTTTTTGATAAAGAGTGATGATAGATTCTCCCATTGGGTAGCGGTGCATTGGGGGTCATATCGATTGAGTGTTTGACCTGATAGTGTGTAGGTGCCCCAGTGGGTGAGGAGAAGGTGTCTTTGTATTATTCCATGACCTTATCTACTTCTTGTTGTTGTTTCATGGAGAGAAATGTTGCAGAGGCCATGGATGTGGTTGTAACCTTCCACTCACTTTGAGCGTGAACCATGAAGAATAAAAACTTCCCAGTCTGAGAGACGACCTTTCTGCATTGCTTTAAAGAGATCAAGGATATGGTGGTAGATGGGACTACCTCGGGTATCATGTATAATTTCCTGTCCAAAGTAATAATAACACTACAAGGCCTAGACTAATATAAAACATGGGGTTTCCATAAATAAGGTTGGCCCAAAATAACATCACAAACTTCAAGGGGGCGACATCGCACAATACCTCATCTTTGAAGGGCTTGATGTTGTAGGCCATGCGACATTGTTGGCTAACGCGAAGATCGCTCCCTTGGCGGAGACATATGATGGTGTATGGATGCGAGTGTGGTGTTATTGATAGATCTAACCACTTGATGACCTCCGCTGAGATGAGGTTCTTCTGGCTACCACTATCAACGATGAAGTGCAACAGATTACCCTTCACCCACATCTGTGAATGAAATAGGCACTCACCTTCCTCTGGTTCATCAAGTTCGTCGGGATTGACCTTGGTGGTGGTAGCGATGGTGGCATTGGGTTCCACATCAATGATTTGTCTCCATTTTTTTGGTTTCGACTCGGAGTCAGAGCCTGCATATGATTCATAGGCTTTCACCTTGGCCACCAATTAATTCTTTGAGCGAAATTCAATGATTTTATGCTAGGGGATCTTATGGAACTCGCGTCATTTCCCAGTGTCTTTATTTGTCTTCCCATTGTCCTTAATTTTCTGTGATTCAAACAGGTTATCCCAAGACTGTCCATCCTTTCTCGACCCTTTGTTCTGGGAGTTGGGGCTGCCTTTTCCATGCTTCTGCAGTGATGGGTTTGCAGACCCAAAATACCACATCTTTTTCTCTATTTTGACAACATATCAATAGGCCAATCCCAAGGAAGAAATGTCCATAAATTTCATTTATGTATGGATGTATCTATGTAGACCGTCGTGGTACCTGAGCACCAGATTTTTCTCAGAGTATTTGATACCCAACTTGGTGTGGAAGCTATGGAAGAACAACTTGGTGTGCAAGCTATGGAATACATTGGTGAACTTTGGCATTGTTTGATCCCTTTCTTGTTGTAGTGTGGTCCATTTGGTATATAAGTATTCATAAATTCCAACGGGGTAGTATTATTCCTTAATAACATCCCTGAAGCAACCCCAAGTGGGTGAAACTACAAATAATGTAGATCCTTTGTTTCCTTTTTCTCACAAAAATTCGCCCACCAATCTTTGACATGGGGGACGACCTTCAAGAGAACAAATGTAATATTTTTTCTATCAAAAAAGTTTTGGAAAGAAACATACCCTTCTATAAGGTTTAACCATTTGTCTACAACCTCTTCTTGAGGTAGATGCATCATTTATTGGCAGACGTCAAAGGATTTGTCGCAAGATAGATTCCTCAAGCAACGGTTTAAATGGATCACCTGCCCCATCGTCTCTCTTTTCTTCCCCCATGGGAATTCATTAGGTTTGGCGAGGTCGGTCCTGCAAAGGATTAGCTGGTTCGCGTCCCAACTGCTTATACCCTGACCTTGTTGGGGACATGCACAAAGAAACAAATGAAGAGCATATTGCTCTGATACCGTTGATATAGATTTATGAGAGGAAAAAAATGAAACACAAATCTATAAAATTAACACAAATATATAGAGAACAACAACAAAGATACATTGGAACTTTACTTCTATTAAATAAGAAATATGTTGAAACTGTAAAATGTTGAACGAAAAAAATCTTGCTCAAATGGTGGTAGCTAATCTTTGAGAAGAGATGTGGTGAATACGCACATTCGTATAGCACATTACAATGAGGCTGCTAGGAAGTTTTAGCATCAAGAAGTAAATATAAAACCCTAGAAATCCAAAAAAACTAGCCCTAGGAGATGAAGCACCAAAATTCATGTGGGCCTGATGGGGTAAGTTGGTACATCAACTTCTCGGGGTCGTAACTTTTGCATATAATCTTCATTGTAGGCGCATGATAGCACATTGGAATTTTTTTATCCGAGGAATACACATTATGCCATCACACTCTAACTTTGTCTACAGTGAGACTGTGGTGGGCCCAAAAAATGTTTTTTAGGGCCTCAAAACGGCCCTAGAAGTTTAGGACCCGAAAATCTAGAAAAAAAACTACCAAGATAAAAATTGTAACTACCAAGATGAAATTTGTATGTGAGCTAGCTGGAAGAGGCGGGTGGCCACTGATATCCACCTATATCGGTTGTATTAATAAATCTAGGAGGGAAAGGTTACCTTAGATGTTATGCTATTTTTTGTATCTTTGAAAAGCAAAGGTGGGATTACTGGCTTCTTCTATGAAATTTTGAACACCGGCTCCGCCTTTGGGGAAAAATCCATCTTCTTAATAGCCAAGTTGGACCCCTCTATGACTTGCTCATTTCCTCCCTTTAGGGTCTTCGGTGATCGACAAGTTACTGGTCATTTGGGTGGCATATTTCCTTCAATACACAACTTAACTTAGTATCCCCTTTATTAATAGAACTACAGAGGAAATTATCATAAATACCTACACGTGAATATTTTCTAGGTTGAGTACTCACCATTATTGAACTTTGCAATAAATACAACATAGATCGATCCCTAAGAGAAACTAGATCAATCGTGATTTATCGTGAAACAATTAAACAATTAAGTTCGAATTCTAAAATCGTTCACAAATACATTCAAATAAATATTAGGTATCCCCTCACATCTGAACTTGTCACCCTTTAGTACAAAGAATATACTTTAGAACTTCATTTATTTCTTACATCATGTGTGCCATCTTTCAAATCAAATGTGATGAGTGAATCGACGGTGTGAAGGGATGTTGGAATGGTCTAAGGGATTTCAAACAATCGTTTATTGATGCGCAGCGACATTTAAGATGGAGAGTCGGGAATTCTAGTCATTTGAGACTTTTAGACACACACACTTTCAAATCTCCGATCCAGGTGGAGACGAAGGTACAATGTTTTCGTTTATGTGGTTTGATCAGGATACGAATGTGGCATCTATTAACTAGTCAGAATTATCGGAATGCATGAAGATGGAAAATATATAGATGGATGGTCCTAATGAGTTTGGATATCTTTGGAAAGACCCAATTGACAAACCTGACTTCTCATCAATAATTATTGATCGGGCATCGATAGGGAGAGGGGTTCACATTGAAGGATAAGTTTTGTCTTCTTCTGATCTGTCGATGCCAACATTTATCGACTTTTGGAGTTGACATCATTGTTTGGAATTTTTCTTGTGAACAACATTGGGTGTCGATGTCTGATGTTAATCAACATCGACGACTACCTATTGGTTTTTTCGAAAAATTCTTGTTTGTTGATATCATGGATTCCCAACAATCTCGACGTTGAACCTTTTATGAGTGAGCTACACATTCATGTAACTGTTATCTAAAATGAATGATGCTTGATGTTTATCAGCATCATCGTACTTGAGGATGTGTTATGCAGTTCGATACTTGTGTTGGTTCAACCGACACCCGATATTGATCGGTGTCAGCATATTAGAGTAGTTCCCATCGAGAGTCGGAGAAATTTTCTTCTAACAGTGATGTTGAAGACCTTTCTACAAAAATAACTGAGTATCTTATGTTTTTTCTTCTCTTATCCAAAAAATGATATTTTTGGGGGATTTTATTGGTTTTGTAAAATAAAGTCAAACCATAAGAACAACAAATAGACCAAGAAAAAAATACTAAATATTCAAATTATGTAAATATAAAAGGAGACAATGCAAAAAATACAAGAAAAGTGGTACCCAAAAATTTGAAAATTTGAAGGGTGTGTTGAGTGCTCAACACCTACCACTTTCACTTTGGTAGGGACTTCTCCCATTTTAGTGATTTAATAGGTCCTCCACAAGAGAGGCTTTCCTGGTGACCTCAAGGGATCAAATAACAAACATAATAGCCAAGCATACCACCCCCTATCTTGATCATCGGATGATTGGTCTAGGTCAAGGAAAAGAAAAGGTTTGAACATGATCTGAGTACCTACCCAGAACAAGAACAATTTATAACACACACACACACACACACACACACACACACACACACATATATACAAGTAAAAGTATGCAAAACTAAATTCTTAGGACATTGGAAAAAAACAAGTTACAATGGCTATTACAAATTTGCAACAGTAAACAATTATATGGAAACAATAAATGATTTTTAACAACAACAACAATTAGTGCTCATAAATGCAATAATTGACCATGAAAAATTATCATACATCCACTAGAATATTATCCAATTGTTAGATCCTATTTCTGAGTAAGTTAAGCCACCAAAGGATGAGTGTATGCAACAAATTAAAGTGTTTCTAGATGGTTGTAGCAAACATTTATAACAACAACAAGAAATATGGTGAGTTTTCCAATGTTAATGTTAGTACAATAAGTAGAAAGATTGAGAGTTTTGAAAGAGAGTGTTTATCAATCCGTTCACTAAGAGAATAACTTCTTAGATCAATGCCTTTTAGGGTATCAAGTACTCTAAAGAAACTAATATTGAATGTTTTTCTACTTGAAAACCAGAGGTAGGATTCAAACCCTAAGGTGCAAGCACATTTGGGCCTTAGGCTTTGATTCTTGAAGAGAAGGACTTCTAGGGTGCAATCACATTTGGGCCCTAGAAACCATTTCTCCCTTCTTGTAGCTTCAACTAGGTCACGACCAATTATCTAGGGTGAAAATCCTATAGTGACAACGCTTTAGAGCTTTATGGTTCTAACACTAACAAGGACAATTCATAAATTCTTGATAGATATCACCTTGTGAGAGGAAGAATAACTTATATTCCTCTCTTAGGGTTTCAATAAACAAGACTTCTTACATAAAAATTAAAATTCACCATGAACATTAATAACATAAACAATAATTGCAGGAATTCACTTACTTCATCCAAGAAACCAAAATATTCCACCCTAATTGCATAAATGTCCACCAAAAATCAGCAAAAACATCTATAAGACAACTTCCAAGTATAGCGCATGAGAGAGAAGAGCTAGTTACCCATATAGGGAGAAACTTTTAGAAGTAGTTACCCACAAAATGGAAAGTGAAAGATGATGAAATGAAAAGGCAGCTCTAGATTTTCTTATATGAGGCCTAGCGCTATAATTTTTCCACATAACTTATAAATTTTACAATTCAAATGGGTTTGACCCCTCATTTAACCTTTACACTGTGTAATAAATGAAAAAATACATCAAAATGCTCACACTTATGAGACGTTAAGGCCTAGGATGGTGAAATCAAGCCTCCAAAGGCCAAGGATGGGCCTCCAAAGGCCATGTGGCATCATCCAAGGTGAAGAATATGTGAAATGAGGTGTCTCCTCACCTAAGGTCATGCCAAATTATCTTAGGTACCCATCCATATATCAAACCCTAGCAATTAGTGAAGGTCAAATGGGTGACATCAAGTGTCTCGATGCATTGTGTCCAAGGAGAGAAAGACTGCATCTTGTCTATGAATAATGTATGAGCCATTTCTATTGTAATGTCCTCCATATTGTGGAGAAATGGACCCTAGGGTACTCTACCCGGCCCGTGGGACTTCTAGCCCATATATATACTATCATGAATAAATATGTTGATACCAAGCCCATCTGTCTATCGTTCAGTGTTTTGAGGATGTGAGAGCCACTATATAAGGATGGTGAGTCACTGGATGACCCACTATTCTCCATCAGACATGCCTTGGTCCTACAATAAAGGCACAACGTCATGGGTACAAGCATAGGATGTCTCTCAAAGAACCATGTCAGGTCCATCCAAAAAAAATCAAAGTATGAAACATGGTTATCCAAAGTTCATAAGACACATTAGTCCTTAAAACATGCAAAGTAAGTTGCAACTTAAGATATAATCCATGCAAGATAATTCACCTCAATATCCCCTTAAAGTATCACACTAGCCCAAGACCTCATGTGAGTTTCCAAGTTTAAGTATGGGAGGGTATTCATCCAACCCTATTTGATGTTCCACCTAGATAGGAAATTAAATAACCCAGGTATAGGGATAGGTCCTGAGAGTGACAAGGGAAAGTAAAAACCCACCAAGAGTAAGTGTGAAAGTGATATGGTTTTAGGACTTACTTCATGGATTATGGTGTTAAATCCATCTCAGTGAGCACCTTTATGGAGGGTGCACTTTCTCTTGAGTTACCCCATATTTATGTGTTGTTTTTTCAATCCCCCTTATTTCCCTTTTCTAAGTCTTGATTTATTATATATTTGCAAGTCCCCTTTGTAAGGTTTAAATCCATTAGCATTTCATTTTTTGGAACGGGTGAGCACTAAAAGAGTAGAGCTCAAGTTAGGACTGGATTTTGTTGGTTCTATTTGCTATATTCCTTTCTTTATTTAGCATCAGTTTCTTATTCTTTTAGTTGTAGCTGTGAAACAAGCTTTAGGTCTTCAACCAATATTCTCATGAGAGAATGGGCCATAGTTGAAGTTTAGTACAGTATGAGAGGATCTAGGATGTAAATTTTTAAGTATGGTGGGGAACGAAATGTTACCCCGGGGAAGGCCCCCTAGTATTACCCATTTTCCATGGGCAGTGAAAAAATAGGACTAGGGAATAAAGGCTTACCACCAAGGTGAAACAAGGAAACTAACACAATTTCCCAAACCAATGATTCATTATCCAACTTCAACCAAATATCCTCATCCACATGCATGACAAATTAAGGAAAACACTTTTCATAAAATAAGGAATAATATATTTCATGGTGATGATGGCTTACCATCTCCCATACTCTTGGTTTCTTGAATGTAATGAGCCTTGGTTAACCTTTTGTTGTAAAGGTGAATGAGGGGGGATGTTGAGCTATCATCTGTGGACATGTTTATCATCGTCATGTTCGAGATCATGTTCTCCAATGTGGGCCATGAGACATGATCTCCTCTAATTACCCCTAGGCATGGGGGGTAACAAGGTTCAGTCTTTGAAGTGCCAAAATATCTATACTCTAGCTACTAGGGGGTAAAAATAACATGAGTGTTAGGGACCTTAGAGATAAAAATAACAAGGTACCAGGATGAAAATGTGGTGAAGGTACTATAAAGATGGGTGTTAGGGACCTTAGAGGTAAGTGTCAGAGGGTGCTATTGGGAAATCAAATTTTTCTTAGGGGGATTAACTACATGCTAGTTATAAAAAATGTATACCTGAAGGGATCACGAAATAATATGATGACTAGAATTATGAGCTTGTGGATGATAGCCTGCACAAAACATCAAATACTGAAAGTGAAAAATATTTGTTGGACCAGAAGTATGTTATGGAAATTTGAGAAAATGTACAATAAACAAGTGTATCTAGTCTTGGATGTTTGGTGAATAGCCCCTGGGAAAACTACATAACTTGGAAAAAAAACCATAGCAGTGTGTTGAATGGAGTGTTAGGATTTATTTGGAATGAACGATTTGAGAAATAGAGCTCCTAGGATCTTGTATGGATGACTAGATGTTTGGGTTCCATGCATATAAATGGGTGTGGGGCCCATTAAACCACATCATTTGTACTTGTGGTGATGAGTCTCTGAAAATATATTGAATGAGATAGAGATATTTTGGGAGTTTGCGAGAGAGCAGTTTGGATTAATAAGAGAGCCTAGTAAGAGGCCTTGACCTCCTCTTATGTTTTGGAATTTTATTTTTTGGTTTGAGGCCGTATGACCCTATTTGGGTGAAAAAGGGACAACACCGGGGGGTGATCAGGAGATACCTATGATGATCAACATGGGTATTACTGGATCACTCATGTTGTATTGCACGAGAGATAGCTACACAATCACGTTAATGTTGGCGCGACTGTCAAGTTTCCCTTCGCATTGATCAACGCAGCTATCGGACTAGCAGTTGTGCCAATCGCCGAGACTATTCATAGAATAGTCACGTTGATTAGTGTAACCGTTGGGGTGATAATTGTGCTGAAATCACCAAAATTGTGCAGTTTATAGTCGTTCTCAGAAGTGCGACTATTTATGAAATAGTCACACTGATCAACGTGACTGTTTTGACTGATAGTCGCACCGAGGACTTGAATTGAATATTTTGGATGATTTTTTGTTTAAGGAAGGATTAGCTAATGATGATTTTTTTGGTTTGGTGCAGGTGGTGCACGAGATTTGACAGTATGTCAATCCATTGGAGGGAGAGAAATTGGGAACTCCTCCAGAGAGAGGTGGATGGTGACACTGGTATCTGTATTTAGTTGGCCATGTTTGGTTTGATGAATTTCTTCGACTATTCTCCTGTGTGGTCACAAGAGGGTCTACTAAAACTATTGATTGAGATGTGGTGACCTAAGAGGTAGATATTTTTATTCTACGGATAGGAGGTGATCCTGTTTGCTAAAGCGGACATTTATTTTCTAATTAGGCTCCCCATCAGGGCAACAGAGCTAGAGGCCTAGCCCTAGATGGCTGGTGGGGCCACCATCCATGAGATAACAACATTCTGTTGCTCTTCCCATGATCCATTGATAGGTGGGGAAATCCAGATAGTAGCTCTTGACTCCCTTTTGTTGTGGTTAGTAGTTTCCATGGTGGTGAGGATCTACAGATGATTGGCCACACAACGCATCTCAGGTGCGCATATGCAAGTGGTAGAGAGGGTGTTATATGGCGAGAAGTTTTCTTGGGCGTAGTTTATGTCGACCTATTTGATCTCTTAGTTTGATCACAATGCAGTCGAGAGGACAAGGAAATTATCCATTGGATCATTTTTGTGTGAGTTCTTCTTAGAGAGGGTTGTACTCCTACGAATAA
>JASDQU010100860.1:213169-243727 GCA_032191745.1 Picea mariana
TCATACACTCATATTACACTCCTACCCGAGTTTTGAAAGATTTTGAAGTTTTTGCTCGAGCTCTGAAGTCCAGCCATCAGGCCGAATCAGCTTCTGGAAGATGGATACTCTATATGTATATCTTTTTGATTTTGAGATGTAGCTCCGTTGTGTATTATTCGCGGCTACTCTTTATAGTTATTTGATATGGATCTATAGTGTATTTGATTGGTATCCATGGTTCTATTTTATCCTGAGCATGGGTATGCCCGCCTCGATGAGACATTTGTTATTGTGTGGATGACACCTCCTGGTTCTTGATCCTTGGGCTCAATCGTTTGGCACATCAGTAAAGATTGGTAATGTATTTCGGCCATCAAATTCTCTTCTGACCTCACACACTAGGGGGCATCTGTTATAACCCTAAATTTCACCACACATGCTTACCTGGCATCAGGCCAACTCATATCCCTTCTTTTCCAAAACTCTACTGAACAACTCTTTGAAAATCCTCTTGTATAAAGGTCCATGTGCCCTAACCCATTACTGAACGCGTGTACACGTTGGATGACTCACAACAGCCTGCGTGTACCTACAAAAGCACGAAAAAAGGAAAGTTGCGGATGGAACAAAAAGCTATGGGTGAGTTAACTGAAACTCTTGGCCATGCATGGCCGAGTGTTCGTCCAAAAACCTAGCTCCTTCTAGCCTATAAAAGAAGGGGTAGGGGTACCATTTGGAGGAGGAAAAAATATAACAAAGAAACTCTGCCCATTTGCGTATTCCATTGTCCCAACCCTTTAGCCTTTACTCATGCCAAAGGAGATTTAACGCAAATTAGTTGAAGTTTAGAAGAAGAGGAGCCCAGGATCAGGTTCAAGGAGCGGTGGCCGGTCTCAACTTTTGTAATTTGACTCACTTTAAGTAATAAAGAGAATGCTTTTCCCGTCCTAATTCATGAACTTTCTATGGTTTGATTAGTTTATGTTTGATATCTAGCCCGTGAGTATAGAAGTAGCATGCATGCATAGTTGTTGTTTGTCTTGAGTGCAGGTCATCTTTGGAAGGAACATTGCGAACAAGTAATCAAGCACAATGGAGGATCAACATCGAACGCTGATAATAAGGTAGGTGGTCCTTTACATGCATTTACTGAGAAAAGGGGATTTAAATCTTGGGATGTAGGTAAAGTTTCTATTCGTTCAAATCTGCATGCAAATTCTAAACTCTATTTGCTAGTTCGTAGGGTGTTTTTCCCAACAACATTTTATCCAGGCCACCAGGCAGACACTTCATCACTTTTCCAAGGTTTTTCATCTGCGCAGGTTAGATAGAGAACCCCTTAAAACAACTGCAGATGCCCTAATGATTCTTATGTTGTATGTGAGCGATGAGTCAGGAAGAGAGTTCATCATACCGCATGAATTGAGGTCAACCACCATCTTTCTAAACAAAATCTTCAAAAGTGCAGAAGTACTATAGAAAAAACAAAAATGCATTCCGCAATCGACTTGGCTAAAAAAGAACATCGTGAAAATACACGCAAAAAAATATATAATTTTTTTTTTAATGGAAATATTGTTTTAGGGATTGGCCATTCACCAGGAGGGCGTTAGGCTTCCCCCTTAGATTCTGCAACCGATACGTGACTAGCCTAATCTTCTCACCCACCTGGAAAGGTCTGAGCCATAGATTCTGAAACTTAGAATGTTTTCCTTTCAACTCATTTGCTCTGTCCCATTTTAGGACTAAGTCTCCCACTTCAAAATTCTTCTCTTTAGCCTTATGCTTATCAAAACACCTTTTACCTATCTATTGATGAGCTATGAAATTTGATTTTTCTTTCTCCCTTTCTTCTTCCATCATGAAGAGGGTATCAATTCTTTGTTGTGTGATTGATGAGGGTTGTCCTCTAGAATCCTGAGCAAGTTGAAGAGATGGAAGATATATCTCTTTCGGGAGAATGGTTCTTGTCTGTATACCAGAAAGTATGGGGAATTTACTATGGCTTCCATGGGTGTTACTGTATCAACCCATAAGATGTTATGGAGTGAATTGTGCCAATTCCTCTGGTTGTCTACAACTATTTTCTTTAGTATCCTCACTAGGTTCTTATTGGTTGATTTTGCCACTTCGTTCCCATGTGGATAATAGTTTGTAGAGTATCTGATTATGATTCCTTTGTCTAGATCAAAATATGTTAATAAGGTTGAAGAAAAGTAAGTGACATTATCAAAAACAAGGAAATAAGGCATACTGAGCCTTGTGATCAGTTGTTGTTATATGAATTGGATCAAAACATTTTTGTTTACATGATTCAAAGGGATGGCCTCTGCCCATTTCGTGAAATAATATGTGGCAGTTAGTATGTGTCTATGTTTTTTTTAGGAACTCGGTGTAATTTATCCTATGATATCTAACCCCCATTGCTCGAATGGTCTGGAGACGACCATGGGTTGGAGTGGGACAACTTCTCTCTTTTCCCTCCCTGCACTTATTTGAGATGTCTTACAGTTCCTAGCGTATGTGTGAGTGTCCTTGAACAGAGTTGGCCAATATTATTCAGCTCTCAGTATTTTATGATCAGTTGTGTTTCCTGGGAAATGTCCACCTGCAGGACCATCATGGAGCTCCTTCAAAAATTTGTCTACATCTTCACGTTCGAGACATATTAAAAGTACTCCATCATAATTAACACAGAAGAGCACCGAATTTATGAGGCAATATTGTGCTGATTTTAACCTGAGGGCTCTCCTTTCCCTAGGATTTAGGTTTTCTGGGAAAGTTCCATGATGCAGGAGATAAGTAATTTTCTTGTACCCTGAGGAGACGTATGAAGATTCACCACACCATAGTTCTAGTTCATTCTCCCATCCGGGGTCTTCATTTACTTGGTCTTGGGCTTCAACTGCCAGTTTGCATAATCGTTATCCCTTAACCAGTTTAGCAGGTTTTATATTCAGATCAAATTCTTGGACTACTGCCATCCAATTTCCTCTTCTTTCCCCCATCTCCTGTTGAGTGAATAGGGATCGGACTGCAGGGTGAGGCACGATGACCTTGTTATGGTTCTTAAGGATGTAAGATCTGAAGTGTTTCACTGCTTTGTACACTGCATAATATTGTTTGTCTATAGCAGGGTAATTTAGTTCAACCCCTTGGATATTAGTGCCCATAAACAAGACTGACCCCTCATTTTTGTCACCATCTTTCTGAGTCAATACTGCAACTAATAATTGGTCGGAGGTAAAATTGTAAAGGAAAAAATCTATGCTAAAGTCGGGACTTCACAGCACTGGAGCCTGAGATATGCAGTCTTAATATTGTTGAAAGAACTTTTTCGTTTGTCATCCCACTTAAATTTAACATCTTTGTGGATCATTTTTTGTAAGGGTTTGATGGTTTCAACAAAATCAGGAGTGAACTTCCTCACAAAATTGATCTTCCCAAAGAAGGATTGCATAGCCTTTTTTTTGTGGGGTAAAGGAAGCTGGGATATCTCCTTAATTCATTCTGGATCTATGTGAATCCCTGCTTGAGATATAATATGACCTAGTAGTTTCCCTTCCTCGACACCAGATATAGTTTTCTTAGGGCTTAAAGATATATTGTATTTCCTACACCTTTCGAAAATATGGGTTAAGTGTTGGATGTGATATTCTCTATTCTTTGAATACATGGTCATGTCATCCAAATAAACTACTACACACTTGTTGATTAGTCCTCAAAATGCTACGTCCATGGCCCTCTGGAAGGTTTCCCCTGCGTTGATCAACCCAAAGGGCATGCGCTTATAAGCAAAGGTTCCCCACTTGGTTTAGAAGGTAGTCTTTGTTGGAGTTACTTCACACACACCTAGGATTTATTTTTCCTAAGATTTTTATTTGTTTATTAGTCATAATTAGTCATTATCCAGTCTCCTATATTTTAGGAGAGAATATTCCACCTGGAGAATATTCTCTTTCAGTTCACACTTCGGTTTGACTAGTTGAGTTGAGTTAAGATGTTGCATTGGGATCATCACCATGCAACATTGGGATCATCACCATGCTAATTTGACCTTGCCTTGGTATCATCACTAGAGTGACACATTAACCTTGATTCCCTCAGTTAACTCCTCACTACTCTCTATTCAGTCAGTTAACTGAAGACTACTTGACTAGTTAACTCAACTAGGTGGCAGTTCACTCCCGTAACTGCTTGAGAGACTATAATAGGTGGAATTTCACTCCTGTAACTGCTGGTGTGTGTCCAGATCACTCTAGACCACCACTATGGCAACTTGGTTCACCTCAAGTCGAACTCATTGAGTTATACAGAGTATATCATGTGTAAATTATTCATTATTCACAACGGTTAATGATAGTTCTTTCCATTTTTTCTCTCCTTCTTCTTCTTTTTCCAATTCTCTCTGCAAATGTGTGTATTATTGTTTAGCTAGATCTATTATGTGTAGTTTCAAAACATTTACATGGCATCAAAGTAGACGGATTGCTAAGCAAAAACTACACCAAAATGTTTTGCAGGTACAAAAGATTGAAGACAATGGAAAGATGGAATTCCAAAAAAGAATTCATTCTTACACCTTACAACTATTTTGCATGGAAGGAGAAAATAGCCATACATATTCGATCCATAGGGTTGTATAGGTTAACCATGAATACAGATACAGAGCCGACACCAACCATAGAAAAATACAAGTACTTAAATCGCATGGATGAGGCACTCAGAACAATTTGCAGTCTTATTTCTCCTGATCTCCTTATTCATATATCTTCCTATAAGACTCCCAATGAAGCCTGGACCATATTGGAAGGTCTCTTTGGAAAATAGGATGAGATGAGGGGACACATGCTGGAGGTGGAGCTGCTCACATTGGATCCAAAAATCTTTGAGAATATCCAAGATTTCCTTACAAAATTCAAGGATTTACTGTCGCAACTCAAAGCTTGCGGGGTTGATAAATCGAAGGAGGAGAAACAAATGGTTCTCACCATTCTCCTCAATCTTGGTCCTAAATTCTCAGTATTCGTATCCACATTCCATACTGTCAGATTCACCTCTGGAGCCACCTGGAAGATGGCTTCTCTTGAGGACTTTATTGAATCCTTGACACAAGAGCAAACCAAGCTCATCAACATGGGTGCAATCAAAGGCCCAAGGGCACATGCACTCACAGTGCATGATGGCAGCCACAAATATCATAAATCTAAAGATAAAGATAAGCATAAATCTCATGCACATACAAAGAAGGAAGGGTACACAAAACCCTTCATCGATGCCTCCAAATCCAAAGGAGAAAAGGGAAGAAAAGGAGAGAAATGCACATACTGTCACAAAGGATTCCATTCAGAATCCGCATGCATGCAAAAAAAAATAGATCTGATGTCTCAAATACTTCAGCAAAACAACCTTGGAGATCTCATCCCTGAGGGTGCAAAGAAGAAGAAGCCAGAAGATCCAAATTCCAAGAAAGGCAATTCTAGCCATGCCTTGATTGCCATCAACTCCTCTCCCGATGATTGGATCGTAGATTCAGGAGCATCACATCACATGGATGCCTCAGAATCAGTATATTCTTCATTATATGCATGCAAAGGTCCTCCTATTCTTATGGGGTCAACTCTTCTGCCGAAGTCACCGACAAAGGAAGGATTGAACTCACCAACGAAAGTTTCGAGAATGTGCTGCATGTTCCCAAGATTTTTGTCAACCTTCTCTTTGTGTATCAGATGACAAATTACGACACTATAAAGAGACTCATATTCGCACCAAATTCCATGGACATCTATGACATGCAAACCAACTCCAGGGTTGCAACCAGTGAGGTAAATCATTAGTCTAGATTGTTTGTATACATTTTCTGAATTCATTGAACCTGATTCTTCTTTACTGCTTACTCATGCTGATGAAAGTAGTAGGATATGGCATGAAAGGTTTGGACATTTGAATTTAAGATACATGCAACAACTTATCAAGCACAGATTAGTTGATGGTATACCAGACATCCATTTCTCCAAGGGAGTATGTGAGGGATGTGTTCTCGAAAAACACCCTCAAGAGAAATTTGACAAAGGAAAGTCTCAGCGAGCTTCCGCACCTTTAGATCTGATCCATAGTGACCTTATGGGTCCTTTTCCACATCCATCCATCAACAAAGAGAGATTTGTTCTCATTTTTGTTGATGATTTCTCACGTTTTACTTGGATCTACTTTCTCAGGCAAAAATCTGAGGTCTCTCAACACCTCAAAGATTTCAAAGCCTTGATTGAGACACAGTTTGGAAAGAAGATCAAAGTCCTCCAAACTGATAATGGGGGAGAGTATGTGAATCATGAGATCCACAATCTTTTCCATGAGGCAGGGATTGAGTTGCAACATACAGTTCCCTACACTCTGCAGCAAAACGGAGTTGCTGAGTGGAAAAACCGATCTCTAAAGGAGATGGCATCTTGCATGTTGCATGCAAAGTCACTACCATAGAGACTATGGGACGAAGCACTTAACTGTGCAACACACATCCAAAATAGATCTCCCCATAGATCTTTCAAGTATAAGACCCCCTACGAGGCTTGGAGCGGCCTCAAACAGGAAGTGACCCACTTTTTCATTTTTGGTTCTTGTGCATGGGCTCAGATTCCCTTTAAAAAGAGGAAGGCACTTGATCCACAGAGAATTGAGTGCATTTTTGTTGGATACCCTGATGGTGTGAAGGGATATCGACTTATTGATCTTTTCTCGGACCGACTCATCATTGAGCACAATGTCCAATTCAAGGAAAGTGTCTCGCATGTACCTCAACAATCGCATAGAGACACCTTCACTCTTCCACCTGTCTGAGATGATGAGCATGCACATGTCAACTCTTCTTCAAATGAGAGTTATGATATAGAGGAATTAGATAATTCAAATTTAGAGTTAGAGTCAGTACAGTCGGATGTAGAGTCAGAGCATCTAGATGCAGTTGCAGAGCTAGATTAAAAGGCCATGTGGGGACAGACTACTCTTCAGGATGAAGGGGATCTCGTTGGTGATCCAACCGATACTAGGAGGACTTGATCTGATTTCGAGGAGCCTCCTGTTGCACTCACTGCCACTGAACCATTTCCTTTGAGTCATATTTTCTTGGTTCAGTCTTCAGATCCACAATCTTATGGCGAGGTTGTTGGAAATCCCTTTTGGGAATCCGCCATGTAGGAAAAGTACAACTCCCTCCTCGAGAACCAGACTTGGGATCTAGTTCCCCTTCATTCTAGGAGGAAACTTGTCAGATGAAGATGGGTCTACAGGACCAAGAGCACAGCGGATGGACAGATCAACAGATACAAATCCAGGCTTGTCGCCAAAGGCTTTCAGTAGGTTCATGGTATTGACTATGATGAGATCTTCGTTCCAGTAGTAAAGATGGATTCCATATGATTGGCACTTGCCATTGCGATAGCCAAGGGATGGGAAGTCCATCATATGGACGTGAAGAATGCATTTCTTCACGGTGATCTCTCTGAGGAGATCTACAAGGAGAATCCCCAGGGATTTATGCAGGACTCATCTTTGGTCTGTCGACTGAAGAAGTCACTTTATGGCCTCAAGCAGGCTCCGAGGGCATGGTATGCCAAGATGGACTCCTACCTGTTGTCACAGAACTTTGTATGTTGTAAATTAGACCTAAATGTATACATGCTCAGGATGACTGATTCACTTCTACTTTTAGTTTTGTATGTTGATGATTTTTTGATCACCGGTTGCTCCACTTCACCGATTGCTGCAGTCAAGAGAATTCTTCATGACGGGCTTTTGATGACGGACATGGGTCCACTACACTTCTTCCTTGGACTTGAGATCGGTCAGGATGCATCAGGTATCAAACTGTCTCAAGCCAAGTATGCACGAGATCTCCTTGAGATATTTCACATGATAGACTGCAAGTGTGCTCTGACTCCTTTCCTATCAGGAGTCAAACTTGAGGATGGTGGGGAGACTCCACTGGTTGACAACACATTGTACAGACAACTAGTGGGGAGCTTGTTATATCTCGTTGTATCTCACACACTCCAGACCAGACCTCTCATATGCAGTGGGCACAATTTCCAGGTTCATGTAGTAGCTGCATGAGCTACATTGGAAAGTTGCAAAGCGTATCCTTCGATACGTACAGGGAACCATCACCTTTGGGATTCATTATGCATTAGACTCTACATTATATCTCATCAGGTTTACTGATTCCAACTGGGCTGGCAATAACATTGATCGCAAGTCCACATCTGGTTACTCACTTAGTCTTGGTTCCGGGCCCATTTGTTTGTTGAGCAAGAAGAAAGCTGCCATTGCTCTATCTTCAGCCGAGGAAGAGTACAGAGGGGTAGTTCACATAACCATTCAGGCTATGTGGCTAGAACATTTTCTCATTGAGTTGGGCATTGAGTTTCATTGATCAATCATCATCTGGTGTGACAACTAGAGCACTCTGAAGTTCTACAGAGATCTAGTTCAGAGGAAGCGGATGAAGCACATCGAGATCCACATGCACTACATCTGGGACTTAGTACATGAGGGGATCATCGACTTACAATTTTATCCTTCAGCAGAACAGATGACAGACAATTTCACCAAGACTTTCACTGAGCAAAAATTCCATTCTCTGCGAGGTCGTCTTGGAGTGAAGGACACAGTTGCCTAGCAACTGTAGTTCTTTTTTTTACATACATTGTACCTTGAGGGGGGGTTTTTCCCATGAGGTTTTCCATCTTTCCTCACTTTATTTTTAGTGTATCTTTTGTACTTGGGTACCTAACATATCCTCGTTTCCAAGACCCAATCTTTATTTTCACCATAGTGATGTTCAGGGGGGGTGTTGGAGTTACTTCACACACACTTAGGATTTATTTTTCCTAAGGTTTTTATTTGTTTATTAGTCATAATTAGTCATTATCCAGTCTCCTATATTTTAGGAGAGAATATTCCACCTGGAGAATATTCTCTTTCAGTTCACACTTAGGTTTGATTAGTTGAGTTGAGTTTAGATGTTGCATTGGGATCACCACCATGCAACATTGGGATCATCACCATGCTAATTAGACCTTGCCTTGGTATCATCACCAGAGTGATGCATTAGCCTTGGTTCCCTCAGTTAACTCCTCACTACTCTCTGTTCAGTCAGTAAACTGAAGACTACTTGACTAGTTAACTCAACTAGGTGGCAGTTCACTCCCATAACTACCTGAGAGACTAGAATAGGTGGCAGTTCACTCCCGTAACTGTTGGTGTGTGTTCAGATCACTCTAGACCACCACTATGGTGACTTGATTCACCTCAAGTTGAACTTATTGAGTTATACAGAGTATATCATGTGTAAATTATTCATTATTCACAATGGTTAATGAGAATTCTTTCCATTCTTTCTCTCCTTGTTCTTCTTTTTCCAATTCTCTCTGCAAATGTGTGTATTATTGTTTAGCTAGATCTATTATGTGCAGTTTCAACACATTTAAAGTCTTCAAATGGTCTTCCTCTGAAACTAAAACTTGGTTGTAACCTGAAAAACCATCCAGCAGGGAGAAAATCTCAGAGTTGGACACGATTTGCAAGATTTGCTCCATTGGTGGGACTAGGTAGTTGTCCTTTTCTGAGGCTCTATTGAGGTTTCCAAAATCTACACATAAGCAGATCTCCCTAGACGTTTTCCTCACAGGAACCAAATTTTCTACCCATGCAGAGTGCCTAACCTGGAATATAATCTTGGCATCTAGCAGTTTCTTTAACTCCTGACACATGAGAGGCTCCAGGGATGGGTGGTACGTCCAGAGCTTCTATTGGAAAGGTTTCACTTCAGACTTTAACAGTATTTTGTGTTGAATGATACGAGTGTCATAAGTTTTCAGATCTCGATAGGACCATGCAAAGACATATTGATATTTTCTAAAAAGTTTGAGATAGGCCTTCCTTTCTTCTTTAGATACTATTTTTCGAGATTTATATTCTTGGGGTTTTATGGGGTTCCCAGATTTATAGTTTTGTGCATGGGATAGGAACTCCCCGTTTTTGTATTAGTTGACCCTTTGAATCTTTCTCTTAAGTCAAAATGATTTTCTAAATTAGCTACCACATTTGGTATTGTGTGAGACCTTGGTTTGTCGGCCTGTTGATCTGTATGAGGATTAGTTTCTACTAATTTCTCCTGAAATACTTCATCGTCAATGGCCAAGACTTTAAAATTATCTTGATTGTTCAAAAACTTTATGATCTCTTCATCTCCCACAAAAACCTTCCAATCAGAAATATTGTTGGGCAACAATAGTTTGTAGAGTAGATCCACAGTGAATCAAGAGGCTTCATAGTCTTCTAGAGGGGATAACCTTACGAAAACAGTGGCCAGAGAATCAACGAGAGTGTTCTTTGTTTTGGGGGTTGTTGTTATGTTGAAGGCTTCAAAACGTTCTATTAGTATTTTCAATTCCTGTTGGTAATTTCTTGGGTGGGGAGAGTTGCAATGTATAATGTTCCTTAATTTTATAATGATGATTTCAGAATCTCTGAAAGCCAAAATTATTTAACGTTTAAGTCTAGGGATTTCTTTAGCCCTTGTACTAGAGCTTCATACTCGACGATGTTTTTTGTGCATTCAAATTCTAGTCTATAAGACATGAAATTTCATTTACCTTTTGGATCAATGAGGATGCAACCTACCCCTGACCCTTCTTTCAATTTAGATCCATCAAAGTATAAGGTCCACATTTGTGAGAAAAAACCATGAGCTCCCTTTTTTATACCACTTTCCTCATTTTCCCCTATTTGTTCTGTGATTTCTAACACCGGTTCCTGACATAAGAGGGTTTCTTCCGCCGTCGTTGGCACATTTTCTTGAAAACGTATTTTGGAGTTTTGAGTAAGAGGAACATTGGATGAGAGGGGGAAGAAATTCCTAAAATCAGAATCCCAAGAATAATTGCCTAGCATGGGGAAATTTTCCAATGAGGGTTCGTTAGGGGTTTCTAGGTCTATGACAGTATGTTTTAGATATATTTCCTTATAGATTATGATCATATTCGTGTGTCCCTTTAGTGGCATCCAAAGGTGATCCCAGTCTGTACTAAAGTATCCATTTAACTTCTCAGACCAATCTTGACTCAATATAAATCCATAATCTTCTGGGATATTTACTACAATGATGTCAATTACTTGAACAAATTTCGGGTGAGTCGCCATTTTGATCATTACATATTTGAGTTCTCCCATAACTTTTACCTGAGTTTTGTCTAGTTGTATCACATGTTTATCACTTTTGAGAGGGACTGCATTTAATTTCTTGGATATAGACAAAGGCATAACATTAGAGGATGCTCTTGAGTCAACCATATAGTTATGGAGGTTTCTATTGAAGAATTCAAATGTCAAAAGGAATGGTGGGACAATTTTTTTTCCCTTCTTATCTTCAGAGCAGGCGTTTACAGTTGGTTTATTTCTTAGATCTATGGGAGTTAGAATTTCTCCTTGGTCATTGCTTATTATAGAATTTTCTACTAATTTCAATGATTGCAATAGAAAGTCCTTTTGATGAGGGATTCTACACATGTCCATGACAGATATATTTGCCTTCAAAATTTTTAAATATTCTACTATGTTGTAGTCTATCTTGGGAGATTATTGTGTATGGATGTTTATAGGATTTCTTCAGGGGAAAAAAGGTTCTTTTGGGTGACTGGGAGCTGGTTTTTCTCCCGAAGTTTGGGTAGTAGTAATATCGTTTGAGATAGGTTGACCCCTACTTCATGTTTTCACAACCAAGACCTCTACGGATGGTTCTTGAACCTCAAATAGGTCATCGGAAGGCATTGGTAAGTCAGGGTGCCGTATTAGCATCATTGTTTCCTCTGGTGGATCAACTTCTTTATGATCAACAATATTTATAACCGAGTCACTTGATTGTTCAGTTACGAAAACTTCATCTATAAACCGGTTGGCCATCAAATTCATGGCATGCACCCATTTTCGGTAGTCTCTTTCAGAGTGTTTCTCTTGGTGATAAGTACAGAAAGAGTCGGATGCTGTATTTACTAGGTCGATGTTTAAGTTGGATGGGGGAGGTTCAATCACTTTGAACGATGGATTTCTTTTGAAAAAATGTTTATAGGGCCTCTGGCCTTGGTTTCCTTCCCTTGCACTTATTTTAATGTCTATGATTTCATTTAACAACTTCTTGACCATATGTTTTAGGTCTTATATGTCTTCACTTCCTTTTTCAGGACCTTGTTCTGTTTGTTTCGCTGGGGGTCTAGTCAACAGTAGTCCTCTCCTGGGAGGAGGTTGAACTTCCTTCTTGACTAATGAGACCTGGCCTTCTTTACATCCCTTCATTTGGAACTCTATCATTTTGGCTTCCTCAAAATTATCAACTAAGGTTTCTTTGGAAGCCCTCTTCACAAACATGGAAATAGAAGTTGGGAGAGCATTAGCATATACTTCGATTTGCAACTACTGAGTGGGTTTATCTTTGGGTTGGAATTTTCTTAGGATGGTAGTGAATCTTTGATTGAAGTCTTTAACCTTCTCCTTTGAATTCATGGTGGTGATGAACAATTCGTCCATCAAAGCTCTTAGTGGTTTCTTCTGCAAATTTATCTAGAAAATCCTTTTGAAACTTCGTCCAACTAGTTATGGATCCTACAGGTAAGTTAAAATACCATGTGGAGGCTGAATTATCAAAATTATAGGGGAAAATCCTGCATACTACGTCTTCATGTTGAACATTCATCAGTCAGATAGCTAGTATGAATTTTTTGATATGGTCTTTAGGCAATCTTGAGGTTTCAAGGTCAAACTTAGGGAGTAACTTTTCTGTATGTCGGGGAAGGTTATGTACTCATCCAAGGATAGCCAGAGCATATTTGTCCAACCAAGGTTTATTATTATGAGGTGGGTTTCCCCTTTCTTCATTATGATCATTGTTATCTTCCATGTCGTATGATCCTGAAATTGAGTGCTCTGAGTTAAACCCATCCTCGTCGAAAAAATTATCGTGCTCGGAGCAGTTGTCGGCTGGTGTTTCAGGGATTATATTAAGAGGATGTTCGATTTCGGTGAGGGAGAAACCTATCAGGTCTTCTACTGTGTGCACAAAAACTTGGTCGGGGGACTCAACCACTGGTCTGCTTACTTGTTTTCTTTGAGGAAGTAATGGAGCTAAGGGAAACACTCTGATCTATCAAGCGTAAGCTTTTGTGATTAGTCAAAACTGGTTCAACTCCTCGTGAGGAAGAGTGTAAGGTATCTCAGTGAATATATGTTCTTCCTCTTGCTGGGGTGAGTTACTTGTTTTAGGAGTACTTAGTGTGTGTGGGATGTCTTCAGTATGACTAGCCATGCATGTGGGTTGTTTTGAATCTACAGGTTGTCTGAAATATTGTGTTAAAAATAGTGTCAACCATTCATTCTTCATGCCCTCCTTCTAGCCCCAATTCTATTGAGGGGTCTTAAATCCCTTTAACTCAACAATAGGAACCAAACCCGCCACTAATTCCCAATTAGACTCTGCAGCGTTTAATGGCGATATGGTTCTCCATATCTTGCGATCCATCCAATTAATTGATGGGATTTATGTTTTTATTGTGAAAGATACTCCTTAAGTTCGAATGTTATCTTTTTGTATTTTCTCTTATAGGTGGGACCGGTACAAGATAAAATATGGTGTAAACTAACTAGGTAACAAAGTGGGAAAGCTTAACTACTGGAGAAGGCTAAGCTTGGGATAATTGGCCACGTGCTCAAACATGCATACAATGATTCTTACACCTACAACAAGCCTAGTACTAATACATTAACCTGCTGGTGTTCCAATTATTGACTGAGATATGATTATCACGAGAAAACATACATGCAATAAACGATGGAAAGAAAAATAGTTTCCTTAACTCTAATCATCAATCACATATCAACAGGACGATTTACTTTTCATCATTAAAGACAAGAACTATAAATATATTGAATCATATAAACTATCAACAGATTCAGAGTCTCTTGTTATAACATCCATTCATGAGATAAAATCAGAAATAATTCTTCTTTAGATCCAATCACACATGCTTAAGGCAGCTCCAAAATAGTTCTTTACAAATCCAAAAATGAGGGTCTTTGCAACAACCATCGACCTCTTGCTACAGGTTGATCCATTTATTTATAACGAATTATTAACTAAAAATAACTATCAAAAGTGTAGCTAAGTAAAACAAAAACTCGCCACATGGTGCTTTCATCTCTTAGTATTCTAAGGGTCATCAATTGATCTCACTTGAGTGGATGAATCTTCTCATACTCTGACCATTTGACGGAGATTTCCTCGCACGTGTTGGCATACGGGAACCTGTGTTGATCCATCGAGGCTGGAAGGATCTCCTTGATCTCCACTCCTTGTGCCCAATATTTGACTACTTTAGCACTTAACTATTATAGCATTGTTTGAGCCTTGATCGGGTGCTCCATGAACTGTTGCACTTGTTCTGGCACTATGTTTGCCACCTTTGTTATCTCAGCAACCCACCATGAGTCTTGTTTGGCATGTAATTTGACTATGTTGTGCAAGTTGACAAAGTCATCGGGTGTGTCGAATTCTTGAAGGCCGATGTCTCTCATCACCCGGTTAATTTTGGTCCATCTCTTTTCGCACTCGGTCCACTTCTCTTAGAATTCCTAATGAGGTTCTTGGGAAATTCTTACCCAGTATTTGTCCGACTTCTTTATACGGTTGATGATGCTATCCCTTAACACTTGAATACCGTGCTCTTTGACATCTCGACCCTTTTGAACCGTGTTGATGTAATAAATTCTTTCCACAGCTTGGTGGGACTTCTCGTACCACCTTTCCACATCCTTGCACGTTGCTAGTTCCATCATGGTGTCTTCTTGGTAGTCGACTATCCTTGTAGTGAAAAGGTGTCACTCATTGGTGAATTTACTATAGGCGTCTTGGAATTCACTCATCAAGAACACCGTGGCCTGTGTGGAGTCCTGGTAGTATTTTTCCAATTGACACAGATGTTCCAACTCCTTTAGCACAGTGGCCATCTCCTCTTCATCCTTTCTTTCTCTATCTAGGGTGGCATCCGTGATCGCCATCCCTGCACCGATAAACTCGAACGTCTTGGCATGCTCAGTGCTAATCAATTTTTCCTTTGTGGTGATGAGGATGGAGTGATCCAGAGTAAGCCTCCTCTTCTTGGCGGTCCTCTTTATGATATATTTCCTCTTCCGGTCATAGGATATGTCCTGTGTATCAACAAATTCATCCACGGGTTTGGGGATTTGTTGATCTCCCCAGGTAAGAATATTTCCCAAGCTTCCGACGGTGTATATTTATTCAAGACTAGGTTCTTGAACCTATTTCGTGTGCTCTGAAGGTTTGGGCTCTGGTTTTTTCTGATAGGGATGTAAATTACTGGCTAAAATTGAAACATCATGGGTAGGCTTGGTACTTACTTGATAATCGACTATTGATATGTTGATTTCTTGTTGTGGGAATTATTATTTTTGTTCGCCCGACCCTAGCTCTTCCTTCGAGCTATCCACTTAGGTCTTCGGTATATTGAGTAACTCAGTGTCTAAGACACTTTCGACCTCCTGGTCCTTCTCTGGAAGGTCTTGAATTTGAGTGTTGGGAGCTGGGGAAGATGGCTTCTCGGGATCCTTTTCTTCTGTGATTTGCACCAAAGTCATCAAGGACACCTCCGAACTCTCCTCCTCATCACAAATTGTTTTCAAGTCATGGAGGGGGTTTGGTGAACTTGCTTTATTTGATGTTCTTGCTATCTCTGCTTGAGATGAAATATCCCTTGGTGATTTGGCCTGTGGCATTGTACCTTCAAGGTTATCTAACCTTGCAATTTCGTCAATTTGTATTAGATCAGGGCCACTTGGACCTGCCCGGATTTCAACTGGGTCATTATGTAGCTGATCAATTACCCACTGTGCCTATTATATCATGAGAAATCCCCTTTCTTGTGCCTCTGGTGTCATAGGGAATCCCATGTTATGCACCAGATCCTCCGGGGGAACCTCCATTGCCTCTGTCGCTCTCATTTCTTCCCTGGCTCTAAGGGCCTCTGGAGACGATTGTTCTATATTCGTCTCCTGTTCATCAAGGCTCATGGCCCTGAACCTAGTCATTTTGGGTCGATCGTCCTTTGTACTACCTCATCCTAGTCTTGGGCATTTTCTGTGAAGACTTCATCTTTGAATTTATCGTGGGCGTATGGCCAACAGGACGACACTTGAGACGCATGTTGCAAGACCAGGACCTTTGGATCGTTCTTTTGGAATCAACGTGCCTGGAATCTGAACTCGAGTTGCCTCAACCCTTCTTGTTTGGCTTGAGCGATATCCTTTACCAAGTAGAACCCTACATGGAAACCATAGGGTATGAACGCCTGATTCTTGTCCTTGACCAAGGTGGCGTTGTAGCCTTGGAATATGGTTTGATAGCATATTTCTCCTACTACAAGCCAGTCTGAGACATGAGATGGTAGGAGATGTGGTGCTCCGATGGCCCCAAACACCCTAATGTAGGTGTCATTCTCATCCAAGTACCAGTGGCCTACCTTGGATATCATTTTCTCGGCTATAGTCGATAGTATCGAGCATTCCTTCTTAAAAATAATAAAATAAATTTGCGCAATGAATTCATCACAGATGAGTGAGTAAGACTTCTTATACCTATTTTCCCATAGCATGCTGAAGTAGACGTGGACTGGGATATCTGCAACATGCCAGCTCAGATTCATGCCGGCGAAGATGTTTTTGACGCACATGACATAGAGAAAGTATGAAGCCATGTAGAAAGTTGGTGTCTCTCCTTCCTTTAACGTCTGATCCTATTGTACATAGATGCTCAATTGTTTAGAAATTATTGCTCCCCAGTTGAAATCGCTCCCAGGGATCACCACTGTTACACATAAAAAATACTCACTTTGATAGTGTCGCAAGTGTCGTCATTACAAAGGTCGCAAGTGTCACATTTTGCTTACAAGTCTCGCAAGTGTTAAAGAAAGCATACTACCATCATGCCTATGTCGTGACTATAATGACATGAGAAGGACATTTGAAACACCTAAAACACTTGATTTGGAAGAGGAGAAATGAGTTAGCAGGCTTACAAACCTTTTTCCATCTGAAAGCACCTCAAAAACTAAGTTTTGGAGGAGAGTGCTCCCCTATACCTCTTCTGGGAGAGCTGGCTCTCCCCCTTACACTGTCTGGGAGCACCGGTGCCCCCCTAAAGCCTACTAGGGAGTGCTATAGCACTCTGAGTGCCCTTTTGAGGGAGCACTACCTATTTTAGGCAACAGTTGAATTGTTGAGATGAATGGGGGAAGGATCTTTTCATTCTTAGAAGGCAGTTGAGCTTGAATCCCTAGTCCAGCCATGATCTTAGGGCAGATCCTCAACTGAAGGAGGAAAATCCTCACCTTACCCAAGGATATCTCAAGTTGTTGAGCCTCTCCAAGGCTATATAAGCAAGCTTTCTCATGGTGAAAGAAAAAAGGAAAAAGGAGAATCACACCAAACTTATGATCTTATAAGTGGTGCTGAAACAGAGATATTTTAGAGGCAAGGGACCTATGATCTCATAGGGAGAAATCGGTGAAGCTATCATCATTCAGATCGTGGATCTTTTGAACAAGGGGTAGACAAGGAGGACTTGACGAAGCTGCTGCAATTCATCTATGGCTGTAAGCAATGTTTTGTCCTCATTAATATAATTTGCTTGGCCTGTTTCTTTCTAATTCGTGTTCAATCTCATATGAATTTGTCTCTTTATTAGATAGACCTATTTCAGACTAATCTTGATAGAGTAGGAAGTAGTCGTACTTTGTTTGTCTACAGGGCTTATCGAAGAGCGAAAGATTGGAGCTCAATTCGGAGTATGCATGGACAAACACTAGTAAAAGGTACTTCTTTTCTCCTTCCTCCTCACACACTAGTCCACCTAGATCTAAAAGGAAGTCAGTGACCATGATAAGAACTTTCTGTCTTAGATTTAAGAGTCTAGCTCTTTGAGGAGATCTACCTGTCCGTAGGAAGATTTTCCTTCAACAGAAACTGACAACTCCACTGGGGAAGAATCATAACTTTCTTAGTTTTGTTTTTTCCTCATAGACCTTGCCTTGCACTATGATTGTGTTCATACCTTGTTCACCCCTTCATATCTGATTGCACTTGCTGATTGTACTCTTCACCCCATCACACTCAGCTTACCTGTCAAAATTTTGGGTTTTTTTGGACTTTTTATGAGTTTTTTGAGCCTGGTGCCCCCCTTCCCATGTTAGCAGAGCACCAGCACTCCCTGGAAGTGTTATATAGAGATTTATAACGCTCTGGTGGCCCTTATACCATAGCACCAACCCTTTTTTGCCCAAAATCTCTTAAAAAATTCCAATTTTTGGAGGTCCAAACCCTGTTTTTTGCTTGCTGGGCTGCTTTGTGATTCCATGATTCTTCCTTTGACCTTTGACATGCTTGCTCCTGAGAATTAAACACCTTATTGTTCATATTTTATGCCCTTCTTCATTCTTTTTGAGTTTTTGTTGTTGAGAGCTTGAAATCGATCCGCTCTTTGAGGAGATCTACCTGTCCGCAGGGAGATTTTCCTTCAACAACCACTGTGTAACCCAAGGGCATCCATGTCTCTGAAAATATGGAGCAATCCTTCTCTCCATATAATTGGTAGATGAGAGCCATCAAATAGATGTATGGCTCCCTTAAGTTTGATGTCTCGTACAAACCAGTGCTCCAGTTGGTGAACTTTGTGTCTTCCCTCCACCATGAGGCCATCACACGGCTGGTGTCATGGTGTTCGTAGAAATTCATGATGAAATCTGTAATTAGATGCTCCTTGGGGTCTTTGAGTTTTTAGTATTTCTAAAATTATACCAGAATGAACACTCCGACACACCCACCATTTTCATCATTGATTAAACATTTATGTGTGTCTGTGTAGTTAATGATCCACTTCAGGACTTCTATGCAAGGAAAAATGGGGGTTCTACTTGCCATCATATGTAGGTACGATCATCAAATGTTTGGTAACACCTTATCGTCGAGCACTCTCACATCTGGATCACTGTGTGGGACACATTCTGGGTATTCCTCCCGACTGATCTTGTTAAAAAGTTCTCCCCAATGTGGGAGTGTCATCCTGGACCTTGTGCTTACCTCTGTATCTCCGAAGGTCGAAGGCTGGATGAAAAACTTTTTCATTGATGTCTTAATGACAGTTTTCGGCCTCATAGTGTATTCCAATTGTTTTGCGGCCCCCAGAGAAGAGCCTTTGCCTACCTTTGGTTCTTTTAGCTTCAGTGCCCTCGAAAATTGTCCGGTGTTTGGATTTCTTGGTTGCATTGTTCCTGCAACTAAAATAAAATTTGAGAGATTGTGTAAAACAAAAACCAGATAAGAAACATATGAATTACAACCAAAAATTTTACAGAATCAGATACATACCTCTGAAGCTTGTTAAAAACTGGTTATTTTAACAATCACGGGATCGATACAACCTTCAATTCACTTGTCTTTCTCCTTTGTAGAATTATCTTATGCGTAGAATGATTTTGTTTACAACGACTCAAGAGAATTTAAACAGTGAATAACTTACCATGTCACATCAACCATTGAATTTGGGTTATGCGTGAAATTTTAACAAATCTGTCGCCGAATCTCTATAAATTAAATTCATCGTGGGTTGATGGTGGAGGCGTGGGTGGTGACGTGGTCTATCGATGATTTTAAACGGCTACTTTGATTAGCGCACGAGGTAACAACTAATGCGGGATTCAATATTAATTATCTCCTTAAATTCTCAAAATCCGATCGTATTGATTGCTAAAACTTCCCATCGTGTCGCTCTCTCAGTGGGTGGATCATGAATCGAGGTTGTTCTATGAACATTTTCGTTAATAATATCTTGCAAAAAGTTCCAACGCCGATCAATTTTATCATACATTGTTGACATGACAACATTGACTAGGAGGTGTGACTAGGACCCAAGGAACCAAAAAATGACTCGGGATAAGACTAGACCGTACGACCTCTTACCTAGTAAATACACATGGCATCAGAGACCAGTGACTCAAATTGATTGTGTTAGTCAGATTTAGGACTTTCCTTAGGTCATTTGTTTTAAAACAAACCTTAGCCTGCGGATGTCGAAAAGTGTCAAGGATCATTCATTCTAAAACAAACGCTTTTGGATTGGTTCCCTTGAAAAAGTCTCGATTGCCGAAAAAACATCGGGGATTAGTGATAGGGGATAACTTTATCATGGTTGAGATGTTCGTTGTGATCCTTCTGGATTTTCCCTGATTCTGACAAAGTGCGTCGGGCATCGACTATCAACGATTTCTTTTCATTCTTCGTTAACAGCTGTCGTCCCCATATTTTTCTGATGCCGATGGGGAATCGAACACCGACGATATCTTTATGCCAAAACTTAACGCAAACCAAAATTCCCTTTTGCCAATGCTGATGAATATCGACATTCGGTGACTGATTTTTTTCAAGTGCTTCTTTTCCTWCTTTGAATTCCTTCTGATGTTGAACCTGATCGCATTCGGTGAAGTGTTTGGCTGTTGATTCATTATTTAGGTGTTTAAGGAATTTTTAGTCATGGGGTTTCATAAGTTCAAACAAAACTGAATAGGCGATGAGAGTCATAAAAATAAGAAAATACAAAACATTTTTCAAAAATGAAATCAAATCAGATAGTGCAGAAGATCAAGTGGTACCCAAAAAGTAAAAATTCGATAGAGGCTTTTTAGGGTGTGTTGAGTGCTCAACAAAACCTTTCACCAATTATTTTTTGGTAGTGTATTTGGATGAAATCCTAATTTTCAGTAAGAATTGGGTGGAACAGTTGGAGCACATTCAACAGGTTCTGCTCACTCTAGGGAAACACAAGCTATATGCAAATTTGGAAAAATTCTCCTTCGACATGAACAGGTTCCAGTACCAAGGATACACTATTGATGAGAATGGGGTGCATGTTGATCCAACCAACATCTAGGTCATCTGTAACTGGCCAACCTAGACCCCACTCACTGAGCTTCAGAGCTTCTTAGGCCTTTCCAATTTATATCATAGGTTTGTGTTGGGATTCTCCTGCATTGCATGGGCCCTTAGCAAAGTGACTAGGAGTGATGGAAAGGAAAAAATTGTGTGGGGATAGTTGCAACAAAAATTATTTGATGATTTGAAGCACTGCTTGTGCTCAGCCTTGGTGCTCTCATTACCCAAACTACAATAACCTTTTGATATTGAGATAGATGCTTCAGACTATGTTGTGGGAACAATTTTTACTCATCATGGACATCCCGTGGCCTATCATAGTGAGACATTATCAGATATCATCTGTAAGTACCCCACTTATGAAAAATAAATGTACTCCATTGTACAAGCCTACTTCCAATGGAGGAATTACATTCTATAGAAGGATACAGTCATCCACATTGATCATAAACCTTTGCATTTCATGAAGAAACAAGGAACACATACTTGTAGTAGTTCCATCTCAACATCAAGTATAAGACAAGGAGCACCAACCACATCACTGACTACCTCATCCAACCTCCAATTTCCACACTAACCACGGTTCTACACTACTGTGGAAATGAGACCTCCGGATGGCCCCAACTCTATGAGTGAGGTCTCGACTTCGCCACTACCTCCCAGATGTTGAGAACGAACATAGTTGTCACTTATTTTCATCTACAGGATGGGTTGTTGTGTCATCTGGGCCATATCTTTGTTCCATCAAGCGAGTGATCGAAGTTGATTTGGGAATATCACTACAATCGGGTTGCAGGACACTTTAGCATAGGAATGACAGTGGTAGTGTTGCAACAACTATTCCATTGGTCGAAACTTCAGCAGGATGTCAAAAAGTATATCAAGTCTTGCATGGCCTGTGCCATGGCCACACTGACCATTAAGAAAAAAGGCATGTACACCCCTCTTCCTACTCCTGATAGGCCCTAGGAATCCATTTCGATGGACTACATGTCGGGCCTTCCATCCACCAAGTAGGGAAATGACTGTGTTTTTATGGTGATTGATTGATTTTCCAAGATGGAGATTATGGTCGCCTACAAGAAGATCATCACAACAGAGGCCACTGTCGAGCTCTTCTTTGAACAAGTGTGGGTACATTTTGGGATACCACAAACCATCATCTTCGATCAGGACAATTGATTCCTTAGCACATTATGGTTTTTCCTTTGGTCATGTCTGGACACCAAGCTCATCAAATCCACGGCCTTCCACCCCCAAATAGATGGCCAAATCAAGGTCTTCAACAGGATGATCGTGCATATATTTTGCATGTACAATTACAAGAATTCATGCACATGGGATGAGATTCTTCCCTATGTTCAACACAGTTACAACAAATCCATATATAGCTCAACCAACCACAGCCCCTTTCAGGTGGGGTTGGGATTTCAATCATTGGGTCCCTTGGATGTTGCACTACCCCTTACATCCAAAAAGGAAGAATATCCCCATTTGAAAAATAAATCCGACAAAGCCACTCGGTTCATTGAATGAATCCAACATATCCTCCAACAGATTCAAGATATTTTGCAGAATTCCAATGCCAAGTACAAGTAGTGCCAAGATCAACATTGAGTGCCACATAGGTTTCAGGTGGGAGATAAAGTTTGGTTGCACTTGTAGAAAGAACTCCTTATAGAACCCCATCAGCGGCTTCGTCCACTCCTCTATGGACCTTACACCATCACCACGGTTGTGGGTGATAAGGCTTTTGAGCTCAACATCCCCCCCCCTCCTTGGCTTGCACCCTGTGTTTCATGTGGACCTCCTTCAGCCATACTTTCCACCCTTATTGGACACCTCAGAGATAGCATAACAGTTGAAACCGAAAGAGATCAACCATGAATGCATGGAAAATGCATTCACTGATCAGATCATGGACACACAAGTCAAGGGAACTCACCAAGAGAATATTCAAATTTATCGGGTTGTCAAAGCAAGGCAACTGCTGCACCAAGGCAAGTGGCTTACCCGGGGCCAAATTCAATAGAAGCTTCCTCATATGATGGGGGAAATCAACGCAATGGAGACAATTTATTCCTAAGAAGGGATGATTGATCTAGGTGGATATTTGTGACCACCCACCTCTTCCAGTTGGCTCACATACAACTTTCATATTGGAAATTACATTTTTTATCTTGGCAATTTGTTTCTAGATTTTTGGGTCCTAAACTTCCGGGGTCGTTTTGAGTCCCTAAAAAACGTTTTTTTGGCCCTCCATAGTCACACTATAGATAGAGTCAAAGTGTGATAGAATAATGTGTATTCCTCGGATAGAAATTTCCAACAAGCTATTGTGCGCCTAAAACAAAGATCGTATGAAAAATTTATGACCTTGGGAAGTTGATGTACCAACTTAACCCATCGGGCCCACATGACTTTTGGTGCTTCATCTCCTAGGGTTAGGTTTTTGGATGTCTAGGGTTTTATGTTTACTTCTTGATGCTAAAATGGAATAGATGCCTCATTGTAATGTGCTCATATGAATGCACGTAGTCACCACATCTCTTCTCAAAGATTAGCTACCACCATTAGAGCAAGATTGTTTTCATTATGCATTTTACAGTTTCAGCATAATTCTTAATTAATAGAAGTTAAGTTTTAGTGTATCTATGTTATTTTTCTCTGTATATATATGTTAATGTTATAGATCTATGTTTCATTTCGTTCCGCTCATAAACTTGGATCAACAAAAAAATTCATTATGAAGATTTCCCAACATTCACACCTAATAATGACCAGGAGGTGAGGGAACCAGATGACCAAATGTTCCAGAGAATCAGAAATTTTTCATTATATATGGTGGCAGCTAGGACCCCTATTTTACTGTGTGAGGAAAATCTATAATGGATCATATATTATGTTGAAGCAGATAAATTCCTGCTAAATAACAAATATGGAGAGTCTATCGACATCTTCTTGTCAACAAAAGTAAGCACATACTACAAAATTAAGGACAACGAAGTTAGAATGAACAAGGATTTTGTTGTGGAGTTATATGAATGCCATAATACAAGTCAATTTATGGCATCCTAGTGGAGGGAAGACAAAAAAAAATTAAATCAGGCCTTAGGGTGGTACAACACTATGAACCTCTGGGAACCTTACATTTTCCTGATGACCCCGATCTATTGTTTATACAAGGAAAATTATTACTCCAAGTTCTCTGGGGCTTGGATGCCTTTGTCTTATACAATATCTATATCAGGAAGCATCTTCAATTGTAGAACTATTATTTCTAAGCAATTAAGCACCTGGATTGAGGAATCACATAACCCAAAAATCGGAGAAACCCTTGCAATATTCTACATGGAATCTTATCTCCTAGATGTGATATGCGCTAGGAATGTATTCTCATTTTTTAGCCTAATTTGGCATATCTGTGAATTGTCAGTACATGTTTATTTCATCATCCTATGAGAGAAGAGGTACAAAATATCAATCTATGTAATATGTTATGGATTTATAGCTCGGGTGTAATCATTGATCTTTAAACAAGACTACCCAAGGCTCTCAGAAGAAACAAGGAAAATGATATCCAAGATTGGGAACTGGTATCTAGAGGAATGAAGCACATATATCATAACTTTTGGTGCCACCAGTGCACCACACTTTCTTCCAAACCATGTTCCCGACAAACTGGTGTTGGGAGAAATTTTCTACCAGACCATATTGCAAGGGTGCAATGCATCTTTGGTAAAATAAAAGAAAAGTCTATTTATTCCCTATGTGTTTTATATAGATTACCATTTGATGAAGGACACTACACATGCTAGAAAAGAATCTCAGATTCAAATGGAGTACATGTTTTTTTTACCGGGAGGTACACGAAACACAACCCTGGGATACCGGTGGCTAAGCATGCTAATTAGGTGATATCCCATTGGCCATACATGCATGATGATTTTGAGGAAGAAATATTCATGAAGAATTTCTTGTACTCAGATGAAGTATTGTGAAGAAAATAAAAATAGGACTTAGTCAAGTTCATGGCCTTGTCTAAGGATGAACAATTAGACTTTTTAGAGAAAACAATTGAGGCAGTGGCACACGTTCAATAGGAAGGTTCAGAGAAGACAACAGACAGGTCAAAACCACAAAGAATATTACAAGAAGAAAAATTATCCATATGGATATCAGTGGCCACCCACCTATTCCAACTAGCTCACATGCAGTTTTCATCATTAGCAGTTATTTCCTAGATTTTCGAGTCCTAAACTTTTGGTTCCATTTTGAGGCTCTAAATAATGTTTTTGGAGCTCGCCACAGTCTAAATATGGATAAAATTAAATTTTGATGGAATAATGTATATTCCTCGTATATACCTTTCCAACGAGTTATTGTGTGCCTAAAACAAAGATTGTATGAAAAAGTTACGACCTAGGGAATTTGTTGTACCAACTTACCCCATTAGGGCCCACGTGACTTTTAGCGCTTCATCTCCACATTGGGGTCGCAAACCTTTTGGATTTTCATCTTCTGGGGGCTAGGTTTTTGGATGTTTATGTTTTTTCCATTTATGTTAAAAAGGCCTTTCAAGCCTCATTATACTCATCTTCTTTTGAATGAGCATAGTCGTCACATCTCTTCTCAGAGATAAGTTACCACCATTCTAGCGAGTCTTTCACTCTGTAATTTTACAGTTGTACATTTCACTCATTAATAAAAATTGTGTATTATTGTATATCTATGCCTCTTGTTATAAATATCTGATATATCTGTGTTACATTATTGGATCTCTTGGAATATCTCGATATATTTATTTATTATATCTTCAATCTCATTTCATGCTCAAAATAATCTAGATCAGTGGTATCAAAGCAGGATGCTCTTGGTCGTTTTTCAGTGCCTGTTCCTGATAAGGTCCGAATATATAAAGTTGGGTCTCGAGCTTATATCTCTTAAGGATAATATCTCTCACACGCCCAAGAAACCCTCCACGGTGGAAGAAAATAAAACGATAGAGTAGAAGATTCTATTAATCTATTGCTGGAGCAAGCTCTCATGTGTTAGAGGGAAGTAATGACGGAGAATTTTTCCCAAATCCTTTTACACCTAACGATAAAATCAGATGCGTATTCATCAAGTATCCACTTTGGAGGCACCGCTCCTTTCAATGTACAAGTTAATTTTTATATTCATGTATTTGAAGGTCAGATAGATGCATGTGCTCTGGAAAAAAGGGTTAAATATGCTAGAAGGTTATTTCTCTATGCATAATTTTTTCGACAGGGAAAATATCACCTTAGCGCTCCTTAAGGATCACCTCCATGTCAAACATTGGTGGGAAAATTACTGTGAGAAAATTTCCACAAAGGAGTCTAGAATGTTTGAGGCCGAAACCACTTGGGAATCATTCGTAGATGTCGTCAAGGAACAATATTACCTTGTTGGAAACTATGAAGACCAGTACATGAGATGGACCATGCTTTGTCAAGAGAGAGATCAAGAATTTCTAGAGTTCACCAATACCTTCCATACCTTGTGCACCAATTTGAGTATCAAATATTCTGAGCGGAATCTGGTTCTGAAATACCGTGGGGCTCTACAAAGGTACATCCAAACTAAAATGGAGTTTTTGTACATCTCATCACTGGGAGATACTTATCGATATGTTGTCAAAATTGAGCACAAATTTAAGCACCATAACAAACAGGAGTTTGGGTATACATATCCACAAAAACCAAAGTATGATAAAAATGAATCTAACAAACATCCTCCAGAAAACCAGTTCAAGACACAACAAAAGAAGGGTAAGGGAAGGAAAGAGAATGACACTAGAAAGTCGTGTGATTTCCAAAAAATCCCCTGGTACAACACCGATGAATGCCACTCAAGACAGTCATTGGTGGTTGATATCAAAGAAAAATATCCAAACCCAAATTTAGAAACGGATTCATAAAATAATGGAAGGAGACAGATCATCGACATAAACCCCACTACCATTGTCGCAACCACAACAATCCAACTAGAAGTACAAGAAAATATTGAAGAGGGGGAGTGATTCTTCCATTCACATATGTGGGTGAAGAGGATCCCATTTCATTTCATTGTTTATAGAAGAAGCCAAAAGAACCTCATCTCAGCAGAGGTCGTGAAATAGTAGGAATTTCCAAAAACACCAAACCCACAATCATATAACATCACGTGGCTTCTCCAGGGATGAGATATTCATGTCAGTGAACAATATCTCCTATCCTATGGCATAAATGCCTTCAAGGATGAGGTATTGTGTGATGTTTTCCCATTGCATGTTTGTGATGTTATTTTTTTCCAGCCATATATGTGGAAGCGCCATGTTGTTTATGAGTCTCGACCCCGTAGTGTCATTGTTACTCAAGGGACTCATATCTACAATACCAAAGGTAGTTACAACTACTGTTTCGACACAATAGTGAAACAAAGTTGTCTCTCATATGACGAAGTTTATATTTTTCTTTCAAGAAGGAAGTGAACCGAAGGACACTATCACCACTATGACCTCGGTTCAATCTCCCTCTATCCAACAAAAGCATGTCGAAAAAAATGAAGCAAATCACAAATATGCCTTCTTCACATAGTCATATCATGCAGTCATACTAGTTAAAAAGTTCCATCCCATCCAACATCAGTTTCACGAAAGCCTTCCACAAGCCACGTAGTGCAACGTCTCTAGCAAAGCAAGCAACTCACCAAGGTTCAGATTCAACAAACGCTTTCCCATATCCCACGAGAAATGAATGCAATGGAGACCATTGATTCCTAAGGGGGGAGGATTGATCCAGATGGATATCGGTGGCCACCCACCTGATCCAACTAGCTCACATGCAATTTTCATCATTGATATTTATTTCTTAGATTTTCGAGTCCTAAACTTCTAGGGTCGTTTTGAGGCCCTAAACATAGTTTTTGGAGCTCTCCATAGTCAACCTATAAAAAACAGTTAGATTTTGATGGAATAATGTATATTCCTCAAATAGACCTTTCCAACGGGCTATCGTGCACCTAAAATGGAGATCGTATGCAAAAGTTACGACCCCAGGAAGTTTTTGTAACAACATACCCCATCGATGCCCACATCACTTTTGGTGCTTCACCTCCACATTGGGGCCGCAAACCTTTTGGATTTTCATATTCTGGGGTCTAGGTTTTTGGATGTTTAGGGTTTTTTCATTTATGTTAAAAATTCCTTTCGAGCCTCATTTTACTCATCTTCTTGCGAATGAGCATAGTCATCACATCTATTCTCATAGATAAGCTACCACCATTCTAGCGAGTCTTTGACTCTGTAATTTTACAGTTTTTTACATTTCACTTATTTATAAAAATTGTTTATTATTGTATATGTGTTCCGGTTGTTATATATATCTGTTACATTATTGGATCTCTTGCAATATCTCAGTATATTTATTTATTATATCTCTGCTCTCATTTTGTGCTCAAAATAATCTTGATCGCAAAAAGAACGATTCAACTACAAAGGGAAATTTTCATAGCTCCATAAATAACATTTGTGGTAATAAAACTAGTTACGCTCAATTAATAAGGGGAGCTAGGAAACCATGAAAATACCTCTATTGGGGAATACAATGAACAACATAGTTTAGAGAATATACCTACAGGAGAACTAGAAACCCATCAAAAAATTGTAATTTCAACAAATTCATCTGGCCCAAGGGGAGTGGCTCTTGTTATTGTTGATTTGATCACGATATACAATAGTGACGTAGAGGAGGTGTATCTTTCAATTCCTATTTTGAAAGAGGTAGTAACAGGGATTTTGGACACGCATTTTCCCTAAGGACAACAACATTTGGACATAAAGATAGGTCTGAATACAACTAAATTCCATATCACCACTTCAAATCAAACTTGACAAACACTGGTTAGAGGGGAAGGCTATAACAAAGGCCAGAAAGAGATAAGAGATAGAGAGAAAAAATAAAATCTAAGGAATAAATATGAGGATGTTAATGAGACCGACATCGCAAAGAATGAAACATAAGGAAAAGGGGAAGAACAAGGGAAGCCCGATGCAGAGAATTCATCAAGAGGTAATACTCACAAAGGAGTGGTTGATGAAGAATTGGAGAGTAGAAAAGGATATGAAAAGACCCCTACAGGACCATCAATACATTCTACATTCCCAGGGTCAATGACTTTGGTAGAAAACACAACATAGGGGGTCACGAAAAATACCTCCAACATTGAACACATTGGATATTCGACCATTAATCTAGGAGTCGACAAAGGTAAGAAGGAAGTGCTTGAATATTTTCATACACTAGGAAGATTGGGAAATTCCCTCTCATGTGGTGACCAGCCAATTGTAGATCCTATAGATGAGGTGGTCGATTTCTAAGCTATAGCGTATGAAAGAAAGAGGCACACGGTGGTAAGAAGGACATGAAAGAAGAGGAGACTCTGATCCGGATTATTTTCGGCACGAAATGAGAGCGAAGATATAATAAATAAATGCACAGAGATATCACAGATATTAAATAAGATAACATAAATGTATCAAAGATGCAACCATAAACATAGATATACAGTAATACATGATTTCTATTAATGAAAGAAATGTACAGAGACTGTAAAAATACAGAGTGAAAGACTCGCTAGAATGGTGGCAGCTTATCTCTGAGAAGAGATGTGACGGCTACTCGCATTCACAAGAAGATGGTTACAATGAGGATATAAAGGCATTTTTAAAATAAAAATGAATGCCCAAAACCCTAGACATCCAAAAACCTAACCCTAGGAGATGAAGCGCCAAAAGTCATGTGGGCCCCGTTTGGGTAAGTGGGTACATCAACTTCCTGGGGTCGTAACTTTCGCATACGATCTTTGTTTTAGGTGTGTGATAGCTCGTTGGAAAGGTATTGTCAAGGAGATTAATTTTAGGGATAAATGATATAGAAAAACCTTCATTTGGGCCCTCAAAATGGCCCCGAAAGTTAAAAACTGCTAAAAATAGTAAATTGCCAAAATTGCCAGAAAACTTTTTTGATCCAGTCGGAAAAGGCGGGTGGCCACCGATATCCACCTGGATCAATCCTCCCTCCTTACAAAGAAATGGTCTCTGGAATTTTTTCATGAACCTGTTGAGGTTGAGGTCATTCAACAAGTTGGGCTAGATGAGAGGACGATGTGCATAAGGAATCTTTGCGCTTTGCTACAACCTTGTCGACTTGCTTATGTTTGATAGAAGGTGCTTGGGGCGAGGCTGTAGTGGTTGTAGTGTCCTTCTATTCTTCTTTTGAACAGATTGTGAAGAAGCTAAATTTTGCAGTATGAGATACTACCTTGCGGCACTTTTTGGGTGGAACAATAGTTGGAACTACCTATGGTATTCTATAGAGATGAGCCCCCAGAGAAACAATGACATTGTGGGGTCAAGACTCATAAAAAACATGGTGCTTCCACATATATGGTTGGCCCAAGAGAACATCACAGACATCCAGTGGGGAAACATCACATAATACCTCATCCTTGAAGGGTTGGATGTCGTAT
>JASDQU010100860.1:245034-268841 GCA_032191745.1 Picea mariana
CATTCACAAGAAGATGCTTATAATGAGGCTCTGAAGGCCTTTTTATAATAAGTAGGAATGCCAAAAACCATAGACATCCAAAAACCTAACCCTAGGAGATGAAGCGCCAAAAGTCATGTGGGCCCCGTTTGGGTAAGTGAGTACATCAATTTCCTGGGGTCGTAACTTTCGCATACGATCTCTGTTTTAGGTGCGTGATAGCTCGTTGGAAAGGTATTTTCGAGGAGATTCATTTTGGGGTATCAATAATGACTTAAAATATCATTGAGAACCTCGATCTCGAAAAACCTTCATTTGGGCCCTCAAAATGGCCCTGGAAGTTAAAAACTGCTAAAACTAGTAAATTGCCAAAATTGCCAAAAAACTATTTTGAGCCAGTCAGAAAAGGTGGGTGGCCACAGATATCCACCTGGATCAAACTCACTTTGGACAGTGTAGTTTTAATTACCACGGAAGACACCCTATTGGATGCTAAGAAATCTAAGGTGAGAGAACTATTTGGAGCAGGCATGGATATATCTAGTGCCACTATGGACAGGGAAAGAGAGGATGAGTGTTAAGTTGATTCTATGATATTTGAGTTATTTCAGTTCAAGCATCAATTGGAATATTACCAAGACACCACGCAGGTAGTTAGATTCATGAGAGCTAGTTGGAAAATATCTATGGTCAATTTAAGTCTGAAAGAGAAATTTTCATGACCCAGATCATTGGCTATCAGTAGGAAACCTTGATGGGCTCATAGCTTACAAAGTCATGATGAAGTGGTATGATAAATCTTATCACATTTTATAAAAAATTTAGTACATCAGATAAATCCAGAAAGGTCGGGGAGAAGAGGAACATGGCGTTAGGATGCTCACTGATGAGAGCCTGGTTAGGTTCAAAACAACAATAGAGTATTGGGTACAATTGGTGATAGATCCACATCATAGAATGAAAGAAATATGGGAAGAATGTCTAGTTAATTGGAACAACATCATCATAAGATGATGAACCTTTGATTCCAAAAATTCAGCACACCTGACGACTTTGTGAACCTACGCACGATATTTTGGATGTTCGAGGAGCTCAATGCTAAATTTGAAGCAGAATTTCAGGAGATCCAAATAATTGAGAAGGGATAGGTTAATATATTCTTCGATGGATTGATAGGGATAGCATGGTTCCTACGACATCTAGGCTCCGAGGTGGAAAAATTCAGAGACCAGGTGATGGAAATGAAGGATAAGCTCAGCATGACGATGGAGCAACATCGATTCCCATATTTGCATACTTGAGAGGATATGTTCTCTCGGTGGTATGTGTATGATAGAGTGAAATCTTTGAGATGACTGAAGCTTACCGATAGCTTCCACGTGGATGCATTCCACTTTTTATTTTGTTTTATTTTCTTAAGTGATCATTGTTGTTAATTTTTGCATGAGATTTTCGTATAAATAAGGAGGTCGACCTCATTTTTAAAGGTCGACAGTTTTGTGTAATAGTTGATAGTTAGATGAAAAAACTATTTTGGAGTTTAATATTGAAGCTCATCTTGAGCAAAAGACAAATTTCTTCCAAAGCTTGTGGATTAGCATAGAACGTGTATTGTTCTGCATACAATTATCTATTGTGATCTATTTAGTAATATTGTAATTGTGTTTAAGCTATCTTGAATCATTATGATTGTTAAATGAATATTGGTATAAATTTTGATGGTGTTTTAAAATAAGTTGTGTTATACTGTAAACATAATTATTTCCAGTTACCTGTTATTTTCGCATACGATCTCCTTTCTTAGATGATATTTACTAATTGATCAATAGAACAATATTATTGTTTAATATTGATTAGGAAGAGATGTCATTTACATGTTTTTTGATAAAGTTTAAACTACGCTCATCCTTGTTCTAATTTTTTTTATTGAATACTTCATAAATAAACTAATAACGAAAAGAGTCTAGAAGATCCATTCTTAAATTGAACATAAATTCCATTGAAACTTGTTCGATCATTCATACAGAGAATCACACCACTTTAAACAAACAAGAGTCTAATTGGGCCTCGTCTCTGGGTGTGATTCCTACTATTGAGTTAAATGAAATTTTGACCCCTCAATAGAATTGTTGCTAGAAGGAGCAATTGAATGAATGCATGGATAGTCAAAATAATTCTTTCAATAGAAACTTATCTCAAACAACCTATATATTCAAAGAAGTGCACACACATGGACAGTATTCTCATGATAGCTCTAAGATTGAAGGTACCCCTACTTCCATTGAGTCACCACACACTGAAGACGACTCGTAAATTCACCTATAAATTTCCTACATGATTCCCCATGATGAAATAAACACATTTAGGAGGATTACTAGAGCATATGCTAATCAAATCATAACACTACCCTTATCTTTGTTTCTTCCTTGCAAGGAACAAACTGCGAGACTGATAGTGGATACCTTGGATCACACCTTTGTCCATACAATTGAGGACTTAGTATATTTCGCCTTAACAAAAATCGACCAGCCTCTCATTTTTATTCCTAAAACCCCTCTTTTCACCCCTCCATCAAGTACACACTCTAATTTTGAAATTTCTGAAACTGAAGAAGAAAATTCCAACTTGGAGGACTGAGATAATGGGCCAGATGATATGGAAAACAACAATGAAGAAATCCCAAAAGGTAATGATCAACCTGCAAATAACCATCCATGGCTAGCAAGGGATTCCTTGGCCATACCAAGATAGTTAAACCATTTTCCTAGGCACCTAGAGAAACTTATCCCAAAATATGATCCTGAAACATTTGGGCCGCCCGAAGATCACATCACAAAATTCATGTAATACCCCTAGGTCGAACCCAATTCTAAATGTAAATACAAATGTATGTAAGCTGGTGAGCTATTTGACATCATTTTTGTATGCACCTTCCATGGTATAGTGCATGCATTTACTGTGCAGTAAAATGATGAAGTGTGCACATTCCAAGATACCGTGCGCAACAACTTAAGTGCGCATGATTTTGAGGCTAGGGAGACTTTGTGTATATGATGTATTTTATAGGCTAGTGAGCCAGTTATTATAAGCTAGGATGCTTATTTTTTTGAATTAGGCCAAAGAGCCTAGATGTTAAAGGCCAGTGCACCTATTTTTGTATATGTCTCATCATTAATATAAAATACATCATTGCGTGTAGACTGACCATGATAAATGAGTATGGGGGAATAAACTCCACTAGTTAGGGGAGGGGGGGTATAAAAGTTAAGGAAAATGGGCTAAGCTAGGGAGATTAAGCCAAAAAGGAATATTATGTTAATATTTCTTAAATAAAAAAGTATGGATAATTATTTTATCCTAAGTTATAAGGTTGGGGACAAGTGGGCCAAAGTAGCTCCCAACATGACAAGTGTCAAGTTGAGAACATGCATACATATTGTTTGGGATTAGTTCATTTTTTCATTCCTTCCATCATTCAGTCATCCAGTCAATCATCCATCATCATTCACACACTCATTGAGCTATCCTCTGTACCTTCATGTCACTGTACCTGAGCCTGTATACGTATCCTTACATGTAGGTGTGCCTGGTTAACTTGGGAGTTGGATTGAAAAAGTGGGTTGTCAAGCCCATGGGATATTGAAGAGGCGAGTTGTCAGGCACGTGAGAAATTTCTCTCTGAGTGAGAGAATTGTTAGGAATTGATTTCCTGAAGGTGTTAAACTACAACTACATGGCACTGAGACTTCATGTCTGGCCTATTTATGAAGCTCAGAAAGGAAGTGGGGTAGTCGAAGGACTGTTGAGAAGAGAAGGGGCACACTTCCTGGGGTGGGACAAGCATGTGGGGAATGAGGGACTGTAGGTTGTTAGTTTGAGTTGGCACCTGTGACTAAGTCTTTCCTGTTGTCTTTGATCCATTAGCCTGGTTAGGAATCCCTTTACCCGGGTGGAGTTTAGTTCCAGCTTGGGGGTGACCCACTGCTGAGAGTGATGAGCAGTGTGGTCTAAGGCTGGGAGGTTCGTGGAAGGTCTACACGTAGTTGGTGATATTCTTACCAAGATAAGTGTCAATTGTGTGATTAATTTACATGCTGCATTATTATTTACGTGTTTATTTTTATGGGTTTATTCTATGTGTGGTTATAATTGTCTTTATATTTATGGGTATTTCCTGTATATGCTGCATGTATACGTTTATGGTTATTTCAATATGAATCCGTGTATTTACGAAATGTCTTTGTCTATTTACGTTTTATATATAAATTTCCGCAAGAGTTTTGTGTGTACATATTTTAATTGCATGTAGTTCGAAAAATTTATGTGGCATAGCTCAGTTGGATGTTGGGTATGTTACAGTATGTTGAGCAGAGAATAAAAGTGTTTTCTAGAGTAGCATGGCCTGACATGGGTGGCCGAGGATGTTTTAATATGGTATCAGAGATTCATTTTTCAACACTGAGCCTGGATGGGTTGAACAAGTTGATTTGAAGCGAAATTTCACACAGGATGGATTTCGAAGTGGCCAAATTTCAAGTTAGAGCATCCATGGTAAAAATTAGAAGCAATGACGCGGAATTGGGAAAAATCCCCAATTTTTGTTGTTAAATTCATGGGAAAATTGAGAAATTTGGCCAAGTGGTGAGATATTCTTGATTTGATATCTGTTATAGCAAAGTCAGACCTGGAATCGATCGAATTTGAAGTTACAATAAAGCCATGACAGATGGAGCGAGATTAGTGGTTAAAATTCTCAATTCGTAAATTGAGTTTGGGAGAAATTCATTCCAGAAATTTCAACCCATAGCGTTTTGTTGTTGCATAGGTTGAATCGGTGTTATCGGGGTGAAATTGAACAATTTTCATAGTTGCATAATGCCTATGGTAAAAATTGGGCACTGCGTGGAAAAATATTGGTGTGCTGGTGCACGTGATAAAGTTTGATGTCGTGTGAAAAAATGTTGGTGTGCGGGTGCACACGCTAAATTTTGGCGCCGAGCAAAAAATATTGGTGTGTGGGTGCACTAGCTAAAATTTGGCGTCGAGCGGAAAAATGTTGGCATGCGGGTGCGCGCGCTAAAATTTGGCACCGCGTCGAAAAATGTTGGTGTGTGGGTGCACGCGCTAAATTTAGCATTGCGCAGTGTGAAACACATAATATGGTGCATGATGTGTGCACACACATAATAATGGCATGGGTGGTGTGCGCAGTATTTGCAGAGCACAGAGGAGTTTGGTTGGTGCACGCACAATGTGGGTATATGTTGTCATGCAACAATTTAGTTTATGGTGCACGCATAGTATTGGTGCACAATGGGGGTGTACTAAACTTTGGCATGGTGTAGTGTGTAGAGAGAAATGCACACGAAATATCAGCACGTGATACAAAAATTGTGTGCAACAGGTAATTGTGCAAGAACCAAAATTTTACGTGGTGGATATTGGCACGCGACACAAAAGTAGTGTGTGCCAGGTATTGGCGCGACAGAGAAGTAATACACAGTGGTTATAAGTGTGTGAAGCACAATTTACCTTGTTGTGTTGCTATGCATGCTGAATGTGTGAAGTCGTTTGGAGGGTGAACAAGAACAAAAAACCAACGATTTTCTACGACATTTTATATTGTTTGAGCATCGTCTTTTTTGCAGCGCATTTTTGAGGCCCTTAACAACGTTTTTAGCTACTCAAAAACCACGAGAAAAGAGTGTACAATTGTACACTTTGTCTCTACAGCTCAAATCAAAGATCTCAGAGATAGCTTTCTAATGGTGTAAACCGTTCATTAAACGAAGATTTTATGAGAAAGTTACAGCACAAACATCGGAGGATAAATTTTAAGACCCATCTAAATTCAAAGAGCCATAACTTTCTACTCTAAGATCAGATTGAGGTGCAGAAGTAGTCAAAGGAAAGATATTGAACCATAGAAGACATTCCCAAAGATGAATTAAATTTCTAGGCAAGTTAAAAATGTTTAATATGGCAAAGAAGGTACATGTAGCATTCCGAACAAAAAACACGAACTGGCCTAGAACTTCAACAGGCTGTAACTAACGGCCTAGGACGCAGAAAGAGGTGAAACTTGGAAAAAGTGTCCAGAATATGTATATGAGGAAACCCAATTGAGATCCTATGAAAATTACAACGGAGTAGGTGCAAAAATGCATATTTACAACACAGATTTGTGCCAAATTGAAGAATGAACAGAAAAATTAATGGGCAATTTTCAAATAACCATAACATTTTGCTCAAGACTCAGAATTGAGCATGGAAATAGGCGTTGGGAAGGTATCGGATAGTAGAATATAATTATTCACCTGGAAAATTGATCTGGGCATTCAATATTTTAGGAAATCATAAGAAATAATTCTAATATATTATTGAACCAGAATGGTTCATGTTTTTCATGAAATTGTTGAGTCAGTTAACCTGACAAAGTTTTGTTGGATGCATATTTTGAAGATTTAACAAAAAATAAGGTCAGATCAGGATCAACACAGAGTCTAGAGGATTGAATATGCACCAGGGACTTACATCCAGGAATATGAGATCAATGGGATGGATGTCCATTTGGGCATTGATGGAACAAAATTCAATGGACATGGAGAAGGAAGGGATGAAAACATGAATATGGTAGAGACCATTAAAAATTTGCAGAAGGATGTCCAAAGCCATAAATATGATAATGAAAGTATTATGAGATCCAAGGAGAAATAGGACTTGAACATGAAGTTAATGCATAACTTGATCAGAATAGAAAAGAAATTGGATAAGGAGAGTGGATCAAGCAAATCAGGAAGTCACAGGTCTCTTGATGAGAAAAGAAGAACCAAAAGTGTTAGCAGACATCACCATCACTCCCCAAGGAATTCCAATAAGAGAGCACACATCAACTCAAGTCCATCCCCTATCAGGAAGCATAAGAGATCTGGGGTGGAAGAGCTACAAGGAGAAATGAACAAAATCAAACCTCCTACATTTGATGGTGAGCACAAGAAGGATGAATATGCAGAGACATGGTTGCTGGGCATGAGAAATTATTTTCAATTTCATAATTACTCTTCTCATGCAAAAGTTATAATTTCCATATATCAACTCAAGGGAAAGGAATCCATTTGGTGAGATCATCTTGTGCAAGTGCAACACATTAAAGAGAAAAGTGTTACTTGGAGGGAATTCAAGAAGTATTTTGGGAAGAAATACTTACTAAGAGATACTATGACAAGAAAATGAAATAGTTATTTGAACTCAAGCTTGGGAGTATGACCATAGATGAATATGAGAGAAGATTTTTAGAACTACTGAAGTATGTGTTATCACTGAAATATCGTCCACAACATCGCATGCAAATGGTTACAGGAATACAACATCTCCAAACACTTATTAGTTCACCTATAGAACCAAGAAAGAATTTCCAAGAGGAAAAAACTATACAAATGGTCAAAAAATTGACATGTGCTAAAACACTAAATGAAGCATGTGCACAGTGCATGGGCCAAAGAAGCCCATAGAGAGCACAATGCATTATATGCACGACTGTGTACGAGAAAAGTCGCACACTTGTGAACGATGCATTTATGGTTCTTATCGCCCCCCCACCCACTTCTAGACCAACTCCCAACTTGATTTGACCCTCAAATCTGAGCTGAATCCAAGTGGGGGGCTGGTCAAAGGCCTAAGGGTTCCCTAAAGGGCCCTTTGTTCACATTAAAGACCAGTTGGATATTACCTCAAAGGTAATCTATAAAAGGATTCCATGGGTGCACTAAGAATTTAAGAATCTCATTTTATTGTTACACTGCCTCTATTCTCCTACAAGAAACCTCTTTTCTTATTGGAGCATACTAGCATCATCTCAATAAGATATTCACCTCACCTCTTGAGGGAATAAGCTTGGATTTTTTCACCATTTTCTTTCTAGTTTACCATTTGTAAGAAGAGCTCTCACATAGGGGACTCAAGATCCCTCCCAAGAAGTAAGAGGGGATCCATAAGTCCCCCTTTATCTAAGGTGTTTTCCCACTAATATACTTCTCCATTGGTGGCATGATTATTGGTCATTTGCTTGATTAGTTTTGGTTCTAATTCCCTCATGCATTTTAGTTTTATTTCTTTAGTAATTTCTTTAGTTGTTGTTAGCTTAGTTTTTTGTTTATTTCATGTGATTGAATTGTTTGATTCATACACTAACACCTGTCCTGTCTAACAGACCCAAATAGACTTGTAAGTGCCCCTCTTTTTCTCATTCAAGTGACGAAAAAGAAACTATAGATTGGCAACCATACTGGGGACAATGTATCAATTTCCTCCCTATTTGGGTTGTTTGAGCACTTCTTTTTGACCCATTTTCCTTGCAGGGATCATAACTGGCCTAGCCTTACCTGGAAAGAGTGAATTTTGGAGTTGGAAGAGGATAATTCCACTTAAAATCCTCCCCCCCCCCCGTCGACGCATATCGAAACGTGCACTGGTATTTTATCCCACAGACGCGCATTCAGAGCATTGTGCGCTCACAACACTTCTGTTCTCTACACACAGTGCACCCAAAATTTCTCAGTTCTCTGCTCATTATGCACTCACTAAGCCTCTGTCTTAACTGTAACCCGCACATCTATCCAGAATATCAACATTGTAAGAGTTTTTTGTGTTATGTTGAAGGCCACTAGCCTTCAAAATCAAGGATGAGATAGTAAAGATTCAGAGGTATTTGAGTGGATTTCCATCATTTATCAATGACAAAATACAATATGATGATCCCAAGACATTGGAGGAGACCATAAGGCGAGCTAAATTCCTATATGATCAACAAAAAACAAGGCCAACTTTCCAAAAATCTTGGGAAGACAAAAAGAAATTCAATATGGATCAGAGGAAGAAGGGAACTAAGCCACCATTCTTCATAAATAATCCTCAGGGATAGCCAAATTCTAGAGAACCCAAAAGGATTGAGACAGGGGGTCAAAGTCCAAGGACACAACCTATTCAATGTTGGGGTTGTAAAGGAGATCATGTGTTCAGATATTGTCCTCACAAAGGTGAAAAAGTGAGGAGTGTTCACAATGTAGAACAAGTTGAAAAAGTGGAGGACATGGGAAGAAATGTACCAAGGATCTATGCATCCCTGGACAACAAGCAAGCAAAGTATCAATCACATATGATTGAAGTGGAAGGTATGATCAACAACCAAACCATTTCTATTTTAATTGCTTAAGGAGCTAGTCATAGTTATATAGATCCTAAGATGGTGGAAAGTTTGCATTTGCCAAGAATCAAGCATAGAAAATCTTGGTTGGTACAACTGGCTACCGGAGCCAAAAGAAAAGTTAATGAGATGGTTAAGTCATGTCTTATGGACATGAATGGACTGAACACCGGGTCATATTTGAACATCATGCTATACTAGACTGTCATAAAAATCCATTTACTTGCTTGGATGAGGAAGGGAGCCTAAGAAAAGTGCAGTGAATTCCCAGGGCAGTAACCATCAGAGAAATTTCATCATTGCAGCTGAAGAAATGTTACAGAAAAGAGTGTCAAATATTTGCAGCTCATATGGAAGAGACACCTGAAGATAAGGTGCCAAATTTGGAAGATCATGCAGTCCTGGAAGATTTTGAAGATGTGTTCAAGGAGGTACCAGGAGTACCCCCAAAGAGAGACATTGATTTATCTATAAATTTAATGCCTAGAGAAGCTCCAGTGTCAAAGACTCCTTACAGAATGAGTACACCAGAATTGAAGGAGTTGCAAATACAGCTTGAAGAACTTCTGAAGAAGGGGTATATACACCCAAGTGTGTCACCTTGGGGTGCTCTAGTGTTGTTCATGAAGAATAAATATGGGACATTAATATTGTGTATTGATTTCAGACAGTTGAATAAAGTGGCTGTAAAGAACAACTATCCTCTGCCAAGGATTGATGATCTCTTTGATCAATTGAAGGATGCAAAGATATTTTCAAAGATAGATCTCAGGTCAAGGTACCATCAGGTAAGGATTAAGGAGGAGGATATAAGGAAGACTTCCTTCAGGACAAGGTATGGTCATTATGATTTCACAGTGGTGCCTTTTGGGTTGTCAAATGCACCAATTGTTTTCATGTGCTTAATGAATGGTGTTTTTTGAGAATATTTAGACAATTTTTTCATTGTCTTTTTGGATGACATCCTTTTATATTCCAATTCAAAAGAAGATCATGAGCATCATTTGATGATGGTTTTGCAAGTATTAAGGGAGTATCAAGTGTATGCCAAATTGAGCAAGTGCTCATTTTATCAAAAGCAAATTCATTATTTGGGACATATCATTTCAGAGGATGGGATAGCTGTGGATCCTGAGAATATAGAATCCATTAGAGAATGATCAATGCCAAATAATGTGAAAGAGGTCATATCATTCATGGGCCTTGAAGGCTACTATAGGATATTTATTGAAGGATTCTTAAAGATTGCATACCCAATCACTTCCTTACAAAAGAAGCGTGTGAAGTTTCAGTGGACATTGGATTGTGAAAAGAGTTTCCAACACTTGAAGTAATTATTAAAAAGTGCTCCAATATTAAGGATTGCAGACCCAAATGAAGAATTCATTGTATGCACAGATGCATGTAAAAAGGGACTTGGTGGAGTCCTTAGTCAAAATGGATTTGTTGTATGTTATGAATCAAGGAATTTGAAGGAGCATGAAAGATACTATGCCACTCATGATTTGGAGTTGGCAGCTATAGTACATTCCTTGAGGAAATGGAGACACTACCTCATAGAGAAAAAGTTTGAGCCGAGGACATACCATAATGGTCTGAAATATTTATTTGATCAGCCAACTCTAAATGATAGGAAAAGCATATGGTTATAATTTCTATGTGAATATGACTTTGACATAAAACATATCAAGGGGAAAGAGAACAAAGTGGTTGATTAACTTAGCATAAGAGTGCATGAATTACATGCTACAACCATTAGCATGTACCAATCATATTTGAAAGACAAAATCTTAGAGGCTGCAAAATTAGATTTGCAATATAGGGACTTAGTGGAAAAATCACAACAAGGTAATTTGTAGCAGAAAATTGAAGAATACAAGCTAGATAATGATGAAATTCTCATGTACAAGGGAAAAATTTATGTATTGAATTCCCAAGAATTGAAAAATATGATATTGAGAGAAATGCATAATGTACCTTATGTTGGGCACCCAGGTTATCAGAAAACTATTGCAGCTGTCAAGAGCCAATATTATTGGTCGGGAATGAAGAAATAAGTTGTTGTTTTATTGCCAAATGTTTGGAATGTCAAAAGGTAAAGGCTGAGCATAGACACCCAGCTAGTTTGCTACAACCATTACCCATTCCTAAGTGGAAATGGGAAGTTGTAACAATGGATTTTATCACCAAACTTCCCAGACCAAACAAGCAACATGATTATATCATGGTAGTGGTGGATAAGCTTACTAAAGTTGCCCATTTTATTCTAGTTAAGCTCACTCACAAGGAATCCAACATTGTTGTTATGTATATGTTTCTCGATTAAATGGCATACCCAAGACAATTGTGTCTGACAGAGATCCAAAATTTACTTCAAATTTTTGGAAGGGATTATTTAATGGATTTGGAACAAATTTGAATTTCAATACAGCTTATCATCCAGAATCAGATGGATAGACAGAGAGGGTGAATCAAGTGATTGAGGATATCTTGAGGATGTATGTGATGGATAAACCATCAAAATGGGAGGACTACCTACACTTAGTGGAGTTTGATTATAACAATGGGTACCAAACATCTCTAAAGATGAGCCCATTTGAGGCACTTTATGGCAGAAAGTGAAACACGCCGGTAAGTTGGGATAACCCAGTAGATAGAGAAATGATTGGGCCATATTTACTCAGGGAAATGGAGGAGAAAATGCTGAAAAGAAAAACAAAATTAAAGGTTTCCCAAGACAGGCAGAAAATCTATGCTGATAAGGGAATAATTCACAGGGAATTTAAAGTTGGGGACCATGTATTCTTGAAAGTGAAATCCAACAGAAGTTCCCTGAAGTTGGGAAATTGTTCAAAGTTGGCATCTCGCTATTGTGGGCCATTTCAAATCCTAGAGATGATTGGTCCAGTGGCTTATATGATTGCATTGCCTGCATCTATGTCTATTCATAATATATTCCATGTATCATTTCTCAAGAAATATATACCTGATGCTAATCATGTTATTGATTAGAATGTGATTCAGGTGGAGCAAGAAGGCGCTTTCCAAGTGCATCTAGTATGCATTATGGACCGGGAAACCAAACAGCTTCGGAATCGAGCCATAGGGCGTGTAAAGGTCCAATGGACCTAGTACGGTCCTCAGGATGGTACTTGGGAGCATGAGGATGCAATGCGGGCAGAATACCTGCATATTTTTGAGGATTTTTGAAAATTTTGTTGTATATGTGTACATAATGCACTAAGGATAGTGCATAAATAAGGGGAGGGGATTGTAATACCCCTAGGCCGAACCCAATTGTAAATGTAAATACAAATGTATGTAAGCTGGTGAGATATTTGACATCATTTTTGTATGCACCTTCCATGGTATAGTGTGTGCATTTACTGTGCAGTAAAATGATGAATGTGCACATTCTAGGATACCACACGCAACACCTTAAGTGCACGTGCTTTTGAGGCTAGGGAGCCTTTGTGTATATTATGTGTTTTATAGGCTGGTGAGCCAGTTATTATAAGCTAGGATGCTTATTTTTTTGAATTAGGCTAGAGAGCCTAGATGTTAAAGGCCAGTGTGCCTATTTTTGTATATGTCTCATCATTAATATAAAATACATCATTGCGCGCAGACCGACCACAATAAATGAGTATGGGGAACTAAACTCCACTAGTTAGGGAAGCCGGGGGGATAAAAGTAAAGTAAAAGGGGCTAAGCTAGGGAGCTTAAGACAAAAAGGAATATTATATTAATTTTTCTTAAATAAAAAAGTATGGATACTTATTTTATCCTTAGTTCTAAGGTTGGGGACAAGTGGGCCAAAGTATCTCCCAACATGACAAGTGTCAAGTTGGGAACATGCATACATATTGTTTGGGCTTAGTTCATTTTTGCATTCCTTCCATCATTCAGTCATCCAGTCAATCATCCATCATCATTCACACACTCATTGAGCTATCCTCTGTACTTTCATCTCACTGTACCTGAGCCTGTATCCGTATCCATAACTATAGGTGTACCTGATTAGCTTGGGAGCTGGACTGAAGAAGTGGGTTGTCAGGCCCGTGGGATATTGAAGAGTCGGGTTGTCAGGCCCGTGAGAAATTTCTCTCTGGGTGAGAGAATTGTTGGGAATTGATTTCCTGAAGGTGATAAACTACAACTACATGACTCTAAGACTTCCTGTTCAGCCTGCTGCTGAAGCCCGGAAAGGAAGTGGGGAAGCCGAAGGAATGTTGAGCAGAGAAGGGGCACACTTCTTGGGGTGGGATAGGCATGTGGGGAATGAGGGACTGTAGGTTGTTAGCTTGATTTGGAACCTATGATGGAGTCTTTCTTGTTGTCTATGATCCATTAGCCTGGTTAGGAATCCCTTTACTCGAGTGGAGTTTAGTACCAACTCTAGGGTGACCCACTGCTGAGAGCGATGAGCAGTGTAGTCTAAGGCTAGGAGGTTCGTGGAAGGTCTACACACAATTGGTGATATTCTTACCAAGATAAGTGTCAATTGTGTGATAAATTTACATGTTGCATTATTGTATACATGTTTATTTTTATGGGTTTATCCTATGTGTGGTTATAACTGTCTTTATATTTATGGGTATTTCCTGTATATGCTGCATGTATACGTTTATTGTTATTTGAGTATGAATCCGTGTATTTATGAAATGTGTTTGTCTATTTACATTTTATATATAAAGTTCCACAAGAGTTCTGTGTGTATATATTTTAATTGCATGCAGTTCAAAAAATTTATGCGACATAGCTCAATTGGATGTCGGGTATGTTACAGTATGTTGAGCATAGAATAAAAGCGTTTTCTAGAGTAGCATGGCTTGGCATGGGTGGTCAAGGATTTTTCAATTCATATTGTCAATAATATGGATGAATTTCCATCATGAATATGTAGCGTGCATATTTTTCCCTTACACTTCCAAGAACTCAACTTTGACATGGTATTTCAATCTCTCGGTTGGATCCATTAATAGTTGGAAAAAATTTCAGAAAGACCTTCTTGATAAGTTTAAGAGACAACTACTAGGGCCTTGATGGATCAACTTTTTCTGCCACCATGGGTCTCAAAGTGAATTTCAAATATTTCAATCAGAGATTCACAATCATCCTTAAAAAAATTCAATCTGACATTAAATCTTCCCAAGAACTACAAATTGAGGTATATTCCAATGCATTACTATCTTCCATCTCTTTGTTCATTAAGAGGGCTGCTAAACTCACTCTGAATGAGAATTTTGAGGAAGCCAAAATTATATTATTTCAAATGAAAGGATGCAAGGATAGTTAGATCTCCTTGTCAAAGAAGGAAACATAGAAACCACCTAGAAGGGGAATCTTACTAACACGACCTCCAGGTAAACCAACAGAATAAAGGATCACAAAGGATATCACTGACTTGGAAAATATACAAAGGATGGTAAAGAAACTGTCTAACGAAATTGTAGACATGAAAAGGAATGCAAGGGAAGGCACATCAAACCCTAGACCCTACAAACCATATTTTAGAAGACCTCCATCATTTATGGTCGTAGAACCCCCACCTTCTAACTTGAACATCGATTTAGGGTAATTGGCCTCTGATTCCTATTGTAATTACCATCAAGAACATCATTCAGAAAAGGAATTCCCTCAATGGGTTAATTCCATGAACTTATTGGCCAATTGTTTCTTGGATGGTTGTGCTCTAACTGAACATCCCAATGACCAAACATCAAATATTGCAGAATATGAGGTTACTGAGACACTCAAACAAATAATTATGGTTTTGTGAGATATCATCCATACACATCATCTTATGATATCCCTCTAGAATAAGAGGAATTATTAGAAGCTTTGGTAGTCCAAACTAGGAGAAAGGGACCCATCATGCAGAATTAACCTGTCATAGCACAAGCTCCTAAGCGGTCCAAGAAAAAATCCTCCTCGACTCAACCAAATCAACCACTTAATTCTTCCCTAAAATTCTAGGTTTGTGAAACAACAAACTAAAATATAATGTGGTATAATTCTTGAAGAAGTTGAAATCCAACATTTATGTAATGTAATTATGAATAATTCCTCAGCAGAAGGAACTACTTCTACAAGCCTTGGAAGAGGATGAAAATCTCATGTTAAATCCTAACCCAAATCCAAGCTCAGGGAAAGGAAACTATGGGGAAGCTAGGAGGCCTAATGTGAATATGGTGTCTTCCAATAAGAAACCTTGGTCATTTGTCCCACCGTTTTTGTTAACCTTCAAAATATACAAAAACAAATATGCACAACTGTTTAGTCGACTCTAGTGCTTCTTCGAACGTCATTCCTCTATCAATATGAAAGAAGTTGAATTCTACCCCTACCAAAATTGAGATGCATATTATTCAACTAGATAGAACCTAGTAGCACCATGATTTGTATAGCTAGAGTTAGAGGTTTTTCCAAAAATTTTCAAAGTCATGTGGGAAAATCAAGACATTCCTAGATGAGTCATAGTTAGTGTGTTAAGGTTTATGAGGTCAGTGATCAAATAAAGAATGGCTTGAAATGTCAGTAAGGAGTTTAGCCATAAGTTGGCAAGACATTCAAGAGTGTAAGGTTAGGCATGTTCAAGTTGTAAAGGTATACTTTCCTAAGTCTCGAGTCATGTTGAAAAGTGAGAAATTATGTACCAAGGTCGAATCAAGTGGTTAGGATGAATTTCATGTCAAAATATATTATGGTTCATCATTACCTAATCATGAGGTTATAAACGGGAACAATCATGGCACTCCATATCATTTGTACCATTGCAAACTTCAAAGGTGTACCCACTGCGCAAGTTCTCCACACAAATATTTAACTTTCCTTAAAACATCTTGTTGCTATGGATATTCTATCCCTTTTCATAATTTTGTTCCTTATCCATTCGAGCATAAATATTTTCCACCTTTCATTTTTCTCCATCACCTTCAAGCCTTGTGCGTTGTCCATAGCCTTTCCAATATTGTTTCCAATTGCTACGTAAATATGCCACTCTGTTTTTGCTGCATATCCTCCATTTCTTTCAATCATTGTTCAAGAGCCTATATTGGAGCCCATTGTAAATTAGCTTCTGGAACGAGTTTGTTTTTCACACAATAAACTTTTGTTCTTTTGAGATAAACTCTTGCTACCTATTCCTACACCGAGTTTTCTGTTGTCATTTGTTGTTGCACCAAGTTTCCTACTATTGTTTATTGTTGCACTGATTTTTCCATTGTTCCGAGTTTTCCGCTACACCAAGTTTTCTATTGTTGTTTATTAATGCACCGATTTTTCCGCTGTGCCAAGTTTCGTGCCACTGATTTGTTTGTTGTGCAGAGTTTCCTATTGCTACCTTTTCTTGTGCACCATGCAAAAGTTACTATTCTCATTCGTTGTGTAGAGGTTATTTCTCTCGTTTGTTGTCAGAGGTTACTATCCCCTTTTTCATTGCTTAGAGGTTATTACAATCAATTGTTTCACACCTACATTTGACATACATCAGCATCATGAAAACTCCTCAATGAAAAAGAAATAATGAAAGAAGCGGTAAATTCGTGAGGTTTGAGCCATATAATTTAAAGTTAGTAAACGCAAACCTAGTGATCAGAGTGTCCTTTGAACAAGGCATATCCATAAGATTCTATGAAAAGGTTGAAGGGTATAATTCACAGCTAACCAAGCAATTTTCTCTTAACTTTAATGGTGTCAGTGCAACTATTGCAGGGATCACTTTCCAAGTGTCAGAGGAAACCATATCAGTTGCGACAGAGATTCCTATGCATGGAGAAAAATGGTTTAAAGGTATGCCATTATATACTTCATGTTATATTGATTTTATCAAACTTGAATACATAAATCAAAATATTGGAGCCAACATTCCCAATGAATATCTTTTGGAATCTTTTGAGAAGCTTCTGAGGATAATCCAGAAGTACTTTACTTGTGAGGGTAGATTTGACAAGGTACATCAATACCACATTAGGATCCTAATGAATTTCACATGGATAAGTCCTTTAAACTTACCTTTCTTCCTATGTAGAAGCCTGGGAAAAATGGCAGACAGTGTCCAAGCCAAATTTGACCAGTCAGAGAGTAGCCTATTCCATTTTTCCTTGATAAATATGTTGGTGGTTGAGGAGCTTGGAAATTTAAACAAGGACTAGCGTTCCTTCTTGATTTCAACAAACATTTCCCTGGATCCTAAATGATATACTCCCTTATCTACTGATAAATAAACATTTCATAGTTCAAGGGTAAAAGGAGCAGGTGTTGCCGAAAGGGGAAAAGGAAAAGAAATTGAGAATTCATCACTCAGTCATCTAGCCTTGAAGAAAAGAATCAAACTAAGATTCATTGATGAAACTGATGAGAAACAAGATCCCAATAAACCACTCACTAGGTCCTCTGCGAGGAGGTTTCCCATACCCACAATTCAGACAGAGTTTGTTAAATGTGCAACCCATGATATTGATGAGAAGCAAGTGGAATGAGGTGAGAAATATGTAGATATCAAGGAGGTGAAAAAAAAACTCAAGAAAGATCAACATGTTATATCCCAACTCTATCAGGAGAACATATAATTTAAGATGAAGCTAACATAAAGAACTCTTGAAGCACAAGCACCACAAAGTAAAGTAGGTCAAAGATATCCTACCTCACCAATAGGAGGAGAAAAGAATATAAAATGGATGAAAAAACAACTAAGAGAAGCTCAAGATGAGATTATTAATCTTGGGGAGGAAAAAATAATATCAGAGGAAGGGATCATGAAACATTACAAGAAATCCAGACCATCTATAGACGATGCATGTGCAACCATCTCTGATGCTCAATCAAAATTGAAGAGGAATGAATCTTTGTTGAGATAGGTGAGAAGTTTAAAGAGACAAAACTTGTCATTGAGAAAGGAAAACAAGACCTTATGATTACAATTGAAATTGGATAAAGAAGATAAGGAGAAACTGAATAATCCAAAATTTTACTTCCAACTGGATTCACGGGACAAACCTCATCATGAAGATCCGTTGTGAGAAATTGTTGCACAAATACTGCAGCCAGCTCTTGCGCAGAAGAAATCTGGATTCACTGTGCAAAGGTGACAGTGTTGTACATCAATACACATGATGACTCATCACAACCATATGGTTGAAATTTTCTCAAGAATTTATGATTGTAAATGACATTTCGGTTAGGTTATGATTGGAAAATCGGGTTTCCTATTTTTGATAAATTTTATAGAGGTTGTTGTTCTCTTTGAAAACAACTAGATCCATAATTCTAGGAGATAGTAGTTCGACTCCTAACATCTAAGTGTAGATTTAGTTTTCTATATATATGGACTATTTTTATGTAAAAAGGGTAGGCATAAGTATAGGCATTTTGATCCTCAATGTAATTTTCTAAATCTAAAAGAAATACAGATGCAGAAGTCCTGAATTTCTTATGAAAAAGATTCTAATGGTGGTGATCTAAAGATTGTACTCTTGTTTGTATGTATTCCTTGTGTAATTATTTTTGTCTGCACTTTCCTTCTCTTTAAATTGGTAAATTAAAAGTCCATAATTCATCTAATGGTGCTCTAGACTTAACTGATTAAATTATGTCTATCTCCTTAACTAAGGTCATAATTCATCCTTTGTGATGCTTTGATTATGTTATGTGTTTCTTTTCTTCTTTCAACCTACATGATCAAACTCAACACTGAAGTTCATCACCTTATTTATCCTTTGTTCCTCTGATCATTTGTATCTACCAAGCATTGTTTTCTTTTGTTTTCAGGGATTGACTCCATAGCCCTAGAAATACTATACCTTTTTTTCCAACAAACCTTGAAAAACTATCTCTAAATTCTAAATCTAGCCATAAATTTAAAGCAACATGTCTATTAGAGATCAAGTGTCAGAGAAATCCCTCTCTATATTGGAAAGGCTAGTTTCCAGTCTTAAAGTTGGTTTGTAGGTTACTTTTGTATATTATTTATTCAGCCCAACAATTTACTCAGCGTTAATAGAACCAAAGTTAAGGTAATTGGTGAACTAAAGGATGTCATGATCTGGATCGCCTCTAACCCAAAATTCCACCAGGTCATAGACATCATAATTGTAGATATTCTAGAATCCTATGGGATGTTGTTAAGTAGGGATTGTTCTAAAAAATTACATGTATATTTCAGTATGGATTGGTCCCACTTGTGGTTACCTTTGAAGGGAAATCTAAACATGATCATGATTAATCGGGAATTTTTTTTTGAATCACACCATCACTGACATGGAAGCTCCCAAAAAACCTTATTCTATTGAATTCCTGGTCCTAGGAAATTATTCTTGTGACTCTGACTTTGGTAATTTATCACCATGCTTAACTGAAGTATTATTTTCACAAAGGTCAGTGTTTCCACTGCAGGAAAATCCTGAAATAGTTGAGAAATGTAATGAACATAAACATATTCTTCATGCTTAGATCATAAAAGATGAAAAGAAAATTCCAAAAGTAAACTTACACAATCGAGTGACCAACTTCAGTTTTGAGATCTGGAATTTATTCTTCGACGGATCAAAATCCTAAGAAGGGGCCGATGTGGGATACATTTTCATTGATCCAATAGGAAAGCATAGTTTTTTTTTCATTTACATTGGAGTTCGAATGCACAAACAAGACTATCGAATACAAGGCACTAGTTCAAGGACTTAAGAAATCCATTGACCTAAATATCAAGGAAATAGTCTCCCTCAGTGATTCAAAAATAATCATGAGACAGGTAAAGAACATTATTCATTACAATTCCCCTCATTTAAGGAATTATCAGCAGGATGCTCACAAATTTATACAAAATTTCCAGGCATTTAACATCATATCCATTCCTTGATCTAAAAATATATTTCTTGATTCCCTAGCCACATCAGCCTTGAGATTATCTCCCTTGGAAGACTATGAATCCTCTAGGTTCACTATATAATTTTTATAAAAACCTTTTGTCCCTGGAAACATCACTAACTGGAGGGTATTTGAGGGGGACGAACAAACAATACCCTTTTTTACTAATGAAGAAAACTTTAAGGATTTGGCCATTGATGATGAGGTTTTCCGAGAGATACTCACTAAGCATGAAGATGGGGAGAATAATGAAGTAAGGGGAAACACACAAACCAAACCCAAACTTCATATTATACCTAAGGGAGTGTTCAACTTCAAAAACCTATTCGATTTACAGGAGAAATTTAAATATCCAAAAAATGTCAAAATGATCATTTCTTTCCCTTCCTATGAAGTTATTAATATAGAAATTGTCGATGACCCAAAGAATATTAAACTCGGGAAATCATTATCCCCTGAGGAAAATAAATCTCAACTAAAGCTATTTAGAGAATAATAGGATGCTTTTTTCTAGTCCTACCAATATTTGAAAACATACGATACCATAATCATCCAACACACCATCCCATTAAGACCCGAAGTCAAGACATTCCAACATAAACTAAGGAAGTTGCATTCATCCCTTGAACCTATGATGTAGAAGGTGTTGATATTATGGTAGCTGCGGGAGGTATTAACCTCTACGTGTCACCTTGATGAGACTATAATATTTTGGGAAGCAAGAGAAACCTTAAAACGTTGGATAATAACCCTAGAAAACAAGTCGGCTCAAGAGATAAATTAATATTTAGTTATTAGTCTCCAGAAAGAGAAGTCGGCCTAGTGCGGTGAGTTGGAGCAGTATAAATAGAGGGTTCTAGAGTGCATTTTTTACTCTCAAACTCACAACTACATAAGGACTAGATGTGCACATCACTGGTGGAGAATTGCAACTGTTGCAGTAGTGACTTTGTCTTGGGTTATGGTTTGTATTTTCTTCTTGTTCTTTGGTTATTGTTGTTTGGTATGCTAGCCTTGGAGAGAGAGGTATGCTACCTTGGTTATCTTAAAAAATCATTCTATTTGTAAAGGTTAAAGGTGCTCGGGGGTGGCCTTTGTGCTTATGGTTAGGTGACAATATTTCTATATTGTCTATGGTGAAAAAGAGAACATCTCTTATATTATAATAGGTTATGGGCCCACACCTCCTTCAGTCAGTCTAAACTACTGGAAGGAATATAATCCATACGTTATAAAACTAGTTGAAGAACAATTACTAAAGCATTGTTGTTAGGGTTTCTAGCAGGTGCAACTACAAAACCCTAGACTTTTTCCCAACACCTTATGATGGAACATTTTGACCAAGGAAAGGATATCCTAGTACGCCTTAGTCCAACGCACCTTTTGGCTTTCTCAGAAGGAAAAAACGTCAAGGTTGAAATTTTGGTTCAAAGTCAACGTTTGACCAGTCAAAGTCAAAGTTTGACTAGTTATCATTCAACAAAAATCACGAATGAAAAGGAAGATCATCTACACTATTTATCTCTTCCAAGAACTCTTGAAGATGACATGTGGATAATTGATAGTGGAGCTTCCAGGAATATGACAGGAAACCAGGTTAGACTCTCTAGTCTAATTGAAAAGAAGATATCTCACAAAGTATAACTTGGAGACAAGAACACCTATCCAGTCAAAGGAATTGGTCAAGCCTCCATCAAATTGGAATCAGGTAACAATGTTCATTTGAGTAATGTCTTATATGTACCTGGTTTAGAAAAGAATCTTGTATCTATCTCTTGCTTAGAAGACAAAGGAAATAGAATAGCCTTTGTAGATGGTGAAGTACTATCTTGGTCTAGAGACTCCAACATAGAGAATGCTAGAGCTATTGGAACTCGTGAAGGAATATTATACATACTACTAGAACAAAATGATGAAGCTCTTGAATATAATGAATTCAATCCCAATGAACTTTGGCATAGAAGGTCTGTTCATCTTAACTATCAAGCATTACCTTTCCTCAAGGAAATGGTTGAAGGAATACCAGAACTACAATCTATACATGAAGGAATTTGTAGAGGACGTGCACTTGGTAAAAATATTAAGAGTCCATTCTCAAGTAGCGATAATATATCTAAGGAAATCCTAGATCTAATACATTCAAATGTTTATGTTTTGATGCCAGTCAAATCTCTAGGTTGTTCTTTTTATTATGTAACCTTCATAGATCATTATTCAAGAAAGACTTTGTTATATCTCTTAAAGACAAAGGATGAATTTTTCATCAAGTTTTAAGAATTAAAGGAAGAAATAGAAAACCTCACAAACAAGAAAATCAAGACTTTGAGAACAAACAATGGAGGATTAGAATACACATCCAAGGAATTTTTTCCTTTTGAAAATCAACAGGGATTAGGAGAGACATAATAGTTCCTCATAATACTCAACACAATGGTGTAGCAGAAATGAAGAATAGATCCATTGAAGAAACCATGAAGGCACTAATGAATGATCAAGGTTTATCCATGTATCTATGGGGAGGAGCAACCATGACAACAATATATGTTCAAAAAAGAATTCCACACCGCATATTGAAGGATATGACTCCATAAGAAGCCTTCTCAAGAAACAAACCTAATTTGGAACACTTAATAATATTTGGTTTCCCTGTTTACATTCATATCCCTAAGGATAAAAGTTAGAAACTAGAACCCTCAGAAAAGAAGGGCATATTTGTTGGATATAGTGAATCCTCCAAATCCTACAAAATATTTATTCCAGAACAACATAAGATTGAATTCAACAGAGACGTAACATTCGATGAGATTATGTCTTTAAATTTTTTTATAGAAGAATCCATTGGAGAAGAATATGAAGAGCCTAAAGAAGAAAACACCTGTCTTCTAGAAAGTCAGAATGAAGAACTAGAATAACTTGATCATCCAATGCAACCATGCGAACCTATTGAATCAGACATTGTACCCAAAACTAGAAAATTTTCATCTTGGCTTCAAGCTACTCTACAAGAAGAAGAAAGATTCAAATCTCAAAGTAACACTTTTAGAGAAAGAAAGAATCCAAAAATATTCTCCATCTATCCAGCATGTATAAGAAAAAACCTATAAATGAACAACCTGCCACATTTGAAGAAGCAGTTTGATCCGGATTTATGTAGGAACACAATGAAATACAGAAATACACATAAACGCAGAGATGCAACGGAAATAAGACTTCATTTCATTAATAACAAATGACTGAAATATGCTTACAGATAGAATGGAAATAAACTAGCTAGGGCACTGGTAACTTATCTCTGAGAAGAGATGTGGCAGCTACTGGCCTCTGAACTATGTTACAATGAGGCTCAAAGGCCTATTATTATTGAGAAATAATGGAAAACCCTAAACATCCAAAGACCTAACCCTAGGAGATAAAATGCCAAGACTATGGGCCCCATTTGGGTAAGTTGGTACATCAACTTCCCATCGACGTAACTTTGGCATACGATCTCTGTTTGACGCGTTCCATACCTTGTTAGAAATATCTATCCAAGGACTACAAATTTAGGGTGAGAAACATGATCTATAATCCATGTTTCTCCCCGTTTTCCCAAAAAAGTCGTGTAAGTCCTCAAAACGACTCCGGAAGTTCAGGACCCGAAAAATTGCTAAAAATAGTAAACTGTGTGGAAACTGAAAAACTGAAAGAAGCAATGGTGGGGGTCCAAGTGGAATAGGTGGGTGGCCACCAATATCCACCTGGATCATTCCTCCCCCCTTAG